>JAZGTK010011655.1:0-15437 GCA_036877625.1 Ambastaia sidthimunki | reverse complement strand
ACTGGAGGTATAACGGTGACGTTTGGTACGTCACATCACGTTACTCACAGACGGCTGGATGAAGGACATGTCCTGAGTGGCAGCCAGTCTGCTGGAGAAACCTGAGGAGATGTCTGGCATTGAGAAGTTCAGAGGTTCCCTTTTCTTCAACACAATCTGGAGACAGAAAGAGCACAAAAGACAAACTGATACTAAACTGGTCATTTATGTCTTCTACATTATTATTAATAATTATTTTGCATATATAGTGGAGTCCAAAAAAACAAGATCAAATCTGAGGGATTAGGGGAAACAAAAAGTTTTTAAGACAATTCCGACATAAAATAAAGAAGAAATTTTGAATTTTTTTGAGATTTTAGAGAGATAAATAAAGATAATTTTTTAAAAAAAGTCACAAAAGTTCCTAATAATGAAGCTACTTTTTGTGTTTTCCTGATGGTGGGAGTCATGTCTTTAAAGTAGTCTGGTTCTTCATCTTCAGCTTCATCCTGAGGAGAAGGAACCGTCCCATTACCACCTTCAATTTTGATACTGGTGGGAGCGTCTTCATCCCAGGAGCTCCACTCCTCGATCTCAGGCTGCAGTGAAACACACAACAAACATTCACTTATTCGTGATTCTAGAAGGCGGTAGATTCCTAAATGATGGTGAGACGCTCCAAAACCTGTTTTGATGCCGAGGAATAATCCACTGTGGTAGGAAGAGTGATCTGATCTCCACTCAGCTTCCGTGACCTTCCAGTCCTACATTAACCACACAAAAGAAATTCTCTATGGATCAGAGATGAACGTTGCCCTAGGCCTTCAGAAAGATCAATCTTTAGTTGATCCAAAAAGCTGGTAAATATTAAACTGAAATGTTTACACTCACCTGCAAATCAGTCTTTTGAAGAATGAAAGGACAGATGCCAAGCAGGTGCAAAGTTTAAAAAGGCGAAACTGAGTGATGGCCATGTTGAGAGTTATATCTAAAAACAACAGAGAGGTGCATGGATTCATAATTCATCATCTCTGGACACAAGACTTCTACATCAGCATTCTTCTCAGATCTACCTCATACTTTATTACCTCACAAACTTTTCTTTTTGTTTTTCGATACCTTGACTCTTATCGTGTTGTTTACAGCTTTTGGCACTGCCTACATAATAGCACAACAGCATTTTAATATCCTTTTAATGTCACTTTAATATCCCCCAGGCCTCTCCACCCTATGTTTAACTTTGTGTCTTATTTGTATATGGTCCTGAAATGTCATTTCATGTCTGGGAATAGTCACAAACATTTCAATGTCCTGGTTCCCAATTTCAATTGTGCAAATGACAAATAAATGGCTTAATTTATGTTAATACACCATAAGCCATCCAACCATATGGAGTTTATAAAGCCTTTGGAGACTAAAGCAATTTAAAGAGAATTGTCCACCTTTAGGTTTAAATACTAAATGGGGGGGAACTGAATACATAATACACATCTACACCCCGATCCATCAGCTGACCTTTGCTAAGCAATGATCAAGGAAGCAAACAAGCTAATAGTAACTGCTAATGTTAGCTGCGTGTATTGGCAGGTAAAGAAACATCAACGAGGTAAGTTGAGTTTACGTTCACAAAATACATTTAAGGTATTTATGCTTTGTAGATTTGGGCTGATCAATCTGGTTACTCACCGGTCAGGTCAATTTAAGAGAGTTGATGTGGGTATAACCATAGCACGAAGCTAACAGTCTGATAAAATGCTACACTTGATCTCCTACAGGTGGGGGTTGATGTGTTCAGGTAAATAAAGAGCTCAGGAGAGCAGAAACATCGTTAATAGAGGCTGTCAAGGGTGTCAATCGCATCCATGTAACTCTGATGCAAGCAGCCATCGTCGCTTCATTGTGCTACCTCACGCTAAACGGGAACTGGAGACTGGGGGTTGCCAGGTACTGAAATTAAGCCTCAAACCTTTGGTGTAACCGAGTACATAATTGTTATTTATTAAAGAGCAGAAATGTATTGGATATACTAAGAAAAATGTTATTAATGGTGTTATACAAGATACAAATATATATACATTTATACTGGCTTGCAATTATGGACCTAAGCCCAATGACATACAGCATATTTCATGGATTAGATTGAATTGAAGCGCAATTTGGCAACCCGTTGGTGTTCTGCGCAAATTTCAAGCGCCGCTTTCGCAAATTTTCAGGCACACTGCAAAATAAAGGTCTGTGTCTAAAACATTTACGTTTTGTAAATTAAAATACAAAAAGATTAAATTATACTGTCAAAATGATGCACTTATTTTATAAACATACGGTAAACCAGTACTAAAAACATATACATAAATACATAATTTAGGGAGGTGACATGGATCACTCATATTAATTCTTAATATATATATAAGAATTATTTTTGTTTTTCAGACAGAGCGGGCTATGCGTAAAATAAAGTCTATGAATTGAGTGATATTCGATTTAATGACATGTTAAATGTGTCAGGTGGGATGAGTCCAAAATATAATTTGTCTATATTACCTTATTTCTCTTTTTTTTAATCCTGTAGCTACTACAGCTTTCCATTGTTATTCAGTATAAGAGATACACGTTGTCACGTGGTATGCGTTACCTTTCACAGCGCTGCTGAGAATCAACTAATCAGAATTGTTTGTGATTACCGGACAATATATTTAATAAAGCCATTTAATAACATGTTCTACCGTGTTCGCCTTTTTACACTATATATATAATGTTCAGTATTATTGACCTAATCGATTACACCTTTAAGTCAGAAATATTTATATTCAAGTCAAATCATCCTCATATTTAAATGCGGCTCAGCAGCACATCTGTATTTAAAAAAGTGCACCCTGTAGGAATAACATTTTGTATTGTTTGCCCCAAATTATTGATTTTCTGGAAACGATGCCCATTTCGGATGGTGATCCGGTTGCTGGTGTGAAGCGGAGGTGTGGCTATGAGACTCTCCGGTGTCACTCAGGGAAGGGAGGAGCTGGCACGACCAAAATGCTGCATATCACCAGCCCCGCTGTAATAATCGACTAAACAAGATTTCTTTTAAAAAATACTAACCTGGTATATTTTACCCTGTTAGTTTGATCCATGCATTATTTGATCGCGTCGGTCCTGGTTTGGCGAACAGTCGCGAGGAGCCCCGATGTCGCCAGATATGTGAGTATCGCTTTGACCAGGTTCCTGTACACAGCTGGCTTATTAAATTCAGTCTTGTTCAGTCCTTAACGTGCTATTATGAAATGCCATGCTGTGTATTTCTATCCCATGATCATTTATGATATGTCAGGCATTGCTTTTGAATGCACGGTGGGTTGGTGCTGATGTCCTGGCACGGTCACTGCGTAAATTGCGCTATCGTTGCGCTCCCATGATGCTTTTACTTGTGGAACCAGGTTCTTGGTTGTTTGGAGAGGCGGGTTATAACAACATGTTTTGGAAACACCTTAAGTGATCTTGGCTGATGGCCGAATAATGACTCTTGAACAATGCCTGGCTGTTTGGAAGCAGCTCATAGATTGGAATGCATAGGAATTTCATCAGTAGGCATAAAAGTTGGATGTAGTATTGATTTCGTGGGCCTGAAAGGACTGTAACTACAGTGTGTCCTCTACTGACATTGTTGGCTGTGCCCAAGTCAGACTGCAGCTCCCATATTGCTGCGTCCACTGAATATGACCTTCTGTGTCTCCTAAACATCCATATTCCTGCTCACCATCTGGCATTGGGTGGTTTATGTGAACGGATATATACTAAACTTTTATTCAGCATTCATTCCTGTCTTTTTATCCCACCAGAATGGCATTTCTGTGGTAGGATGAGAACTCCAGTTTCACGCTTCCGGGACGTGGAGAGGCAGGCCAACAGCCTGCAGCCAAATCAGTGTCTTCCATCCTGTCATGAGCACCAGAACAACATGTGGTTCATCAAAGATGCCTGCGGTATCGTGTGCGGCATCATCACCTGGTTTCTCGTCTTCTTCGCTGAGTTCGTTGTGCTGTTCGTCATGCTGATACCGTCGAAAAACCTGACCTACAGTCTGGTGAATGGCACCCTGTTTAACAGCTTCGCATTTCTTGCCCTGGCATCACATTTAAGGGCCATGTGCACAGACCCGGTAGGTTTAACCCATATTAAAGTTGAAATCCGTAACTTTTTAGGGTTAAAAATGAACAAGCACATGTACGTGACAGATCAGTGTTCAACACGATCTCTTTACCTGAACCTGCTTCTCAACGTTAGGTTTATAATAATGATTATAATTTAAGCTGTCTGGTCTGATTTTCCAGGCAATGCCAGTTTGGTTTCATTTGACTATGTGAAGTAACCTGAAATTTTATGTTTCAAACAGAGATGGCAGTATAGAGGCAAAATGACAGACTGCAGCTTTAACAAATGCTTTTCAGTGTGCCTGCTGGGTAACTTCATAACATCCAGATCGCTGTAAAAGGTTTCTGATAGTGATGTTTTTCAGGGAGCTGTGCCAAAAGGAAACGCCACTAAAGAGTACATTGAGAGCTTGCAGCTGAAGCCAGGCCAGGTGGTTTACAAATGTCCCAAGTGTTGCAGTATTAAGCCAGACAGAGCTCACCACTGCAGGTGAGAGCAGAACACACGGAGAACTTCCTTTGCTGCATTACAGGAACAGTTTCCCAGCTAACAGGGAACATTCTTAGAACGTTAGCTAACATCAAAGTTTTCAAATCGTTGTTGTAGTAATGTTAGTAGAGCTTTCTTTTAACACTCAACATGTTCTATCAAAAACATTATTCTTATGTTGTTAGGAAAATGAAATGTTTTAAAAATATTGCAGAGAAGTAAAAAATGTTTGAATAACTTATAACCAAGCAATAACGTTAATGCAACATCTAAAATTGTGTTCGAAAAATTGTGTTAAAAAAGCTATTAGGAAGGACATGAGAATGACTAAACATTCTTTTATCTTCTCTTTACTGTTTAATTGTATAAATGTATTTGAAAGCCGTGTTTTCAAAACATTAAGCTGAATGTTGGCCTTCAGTTGTTTAAATGACTTGTTTGAATATCTCTGCATCAGTCTATTTTACCCTTTTGTTTTTAAACTCCTTATTTCGGCAGTGTCTGTAAGCGCTGTATACGGAAGATGGACCATCATTGTCCTTGGGTAAACAATTGTGTCGGGGAAAATAACCAGAAGTACTTTGTACTTTTCACAGTAAGTGAAAAACATCACATTAAAATTACAATAACATACTGTTTACATTTTAGTGCAATTAATCCTGAGCCGTTCATCAAAGCTTTGCATAATAAAATACTTCTTTAACTAATATCAGGATAATTCCATAACATTAATATAGTATTTTAATTGGGTATTTATTATATATTTGTTTCAGTCATTTGAAACAAACACTTAACATTGATTTAATTGTTTTCTAGATGTACATTTCTCTCATCTCTCTGCATGCCCTGGTCATGGTGGTGTTTCATTTCCTCAACTGCTTTGAAGATGACTGGACAAGTGAGTGAAGAGAGCATTTTTCTGTCTTTGTGAGATGGACAAACTTGACCCCAGTGTCCTCAGGAGGTTTGGGGAAGACGGCAAGCATGCAGTTTAGAAAGTTATGTGCTAAAGTTATTGCAGCCTTTACAAAAAAATAGCACAAGCAATCTTGTGTCGTCTTTAAAGGTCACTTATATGAGACGTGTAAATGTGTTGGTTCAGACCACATGTACTGCATAAGGAATCCATATTGAAATCATTTTATTTCTGTATATGGAAGTAGAAACATTTAACATGACCCATATCAAATAAGCATAAAATCAGAGTGCGCCTGGTGGTGTTAAATAGGTCACTGGTATATTGCCAAGCTTGGTTAAAATATCAAACCTATTGTTGTCCATGTGCTGAACTTTGACCTTTCCAAATGTGTCACATTTCCAAATGCAAATACAGATGCTGTGTTGCCAGATGTTATACCCATACACCCCTTTTTGTGAAATTTCTCTTCCACAATGTCCCTCTGCTTACAAATAACTACCCAGCTAACAGGGAACATTTTCAGAATGTTGTCTGATGTTCTCAAAAAAAACTTCTTGTAGTAGCTTAGTAGAATGATAACGTTATGAATCACATATATCAAAAACGTTATTCTTAGGTTATTAGTGGAAAATTTTAAAAAGTTACAGAATTTCAAAATGTTTGAATAACGTTCTTATAAACAATCAATAATGTTTTTACTACCTCAAAAAACTGTTGTGAATATTCCTAAAACGTAACGTTTTTGTTACTTAATGAAAACGTTACAGAAACATTCTTACAGCCTAAAATTGTTAGCTGAGTATACATTGCTAAACTATATGTTGTGTGTGTGTGTATGTGCTCCTGTCCTGACCCTAGAGTGCAGCACCTTCTCTCCCCCAGCCACTGTCATTCTCCTCATCCTACTGTGCTTTGAGGGTCTCCTCTTCCTCATCTTCACCTCTGTGATGTTTGGCACTCAAATCCATTCCATCTGCACAGATGAGACGGTAAGACAGCGCTTTCTTTCAGCAGCTGGTGGTTATGGTGCTGTGATGAGTGTGTGTGTGCTTTCAGAACACTCCATGCTGTCATGCTTAAAATGACATGTAACATATGCAACAAGTATAACTAGGTTAACTAGCATACATCCACAAAAGCGGGTTCACCCCCTTTATCTGCACAACTAATAAATTATTAAAACTCCCTTTTTGCTTTAGGCAACAAACTTGGCTAACTCCAGATCTCCTGACTTTTTGTTGGACTAAAGCAGTTTTTCTCAACTAGGGGTCCGGGGCTCGCTCCAGGCCTTAGGGGGCCTCAAGACAACTCAAAAGGATTAAAAATAAGACACAAGAAGCATGAGAATAAGTTAAAATGACTAAGAATATAAAACTAAAAACTTTGTTATATTGGGTAGAAATTGTCTGGGGGGGTCTTGGAAACAAAAAGCATCCACTAGACGGGTTAAAAATATGAACCGGTTTTAGGACACTTGTTTGCCTGTATGTTCTGAAGGAAAGCTAGTGGATTTTCAATGTCTTTGAAAAGGCTTGTGCTCCTGATATTTGAACTTGTGTAGCCTTTCGAGTTTGCAATGTGGTTAAAGTTGTGTTTTTATAGAATGGGTCAGCTGTTCTGTACATGTAATATTCGCACACTCTGAAGTGTCGGTTATCTCTTGTTTTTAGGGCATAGAGCAGTTGAAAAAGGAAGAGAGAAGATGGGCTAAAAAAACAAAATGGATGAACATGAAGGCGGTCTTCGGGCACCCCTTCTCAATAGCATGGTTTAGCCCGTTTTCCACGCCCGACCACGGGAAAGCTGACCCCTACCAGTATGTGGTCTGAGTTCAGGAAGCTTTAAACTAGAGACTGGGGTGTATTGCCCTTAAAAACTAAAGGCTCTCGATGTGTTTTTGAGTTTGTAATCTAGATCTGAGAGAAGTATTCACCTAAATCATCTTTCTTTACTTTTTTAGAGAAACAAATGGTTTTGCATCCAATAATTTTTGACTCCATTTCCATTAAAAAATAAAGTCAAAGCTTCACATTTCTCGTAATCTTTAGCGTCTCTGTCTGGCTGTACAGAAATGAAGATGATGATGATAGCAGCCAGTTTATGCTAATATAATCACTACTATAATCACTTTCTTTTAATTATCCCCATCTATCTATAACTAATGTAAGAGCACTGACAACCATTCACTAAAATGATATATTATGCTTACAGTTACCAGAGATGTTTAACATGGATCTGCTGAACCTCAGAATATTATAAACGTTAAGCTTTATGGGGTGTAAATATTTGCTTTGACGATGCTTGAATTCAAACTGATTTGATCTTGACATTTTTATCGATTTGATTGTTTTGGTTCCTTCTTACCCAGCTAACAGGGAACATTCTCAGAACGTTGATGAACGTTCTCAAAGTTCTCTCAAAGTTATCAAAAACGTTCTTGCGAGAATTTTTTTATAGTTTTACAAAAATTATATTTTAAAAAAGACCATTTAAATTCCATCAAATCACATTCAGTTTTAATTATTTATTAATTAAATTTTACACCCCTAAAGCTTGATAGTATATTATAGCTTTTAAATAATGGACACCTTGCAAATATACATGTTCTTATTTAACAAATGGCTTATGATTTTTCCCTCCAAAATTGTTTTTTAAAAAAAGAATATACGGTCTTTTATATGTTTGGGAATGGTTTATTTCTAATGTTTCAGTACTCTTTGTTTAAAGCTGCAATCTGTAAATTTGTTTGGTTAAAAATGAACAAAAATCAGTCATCTCATTACCTTACCTTAATTTGCAATTGTAAGTTTATAATAATGATTTATCATTTAAGCAGTCAGGTCGGATTTTGCTGGAAACGTCTGTATGTAAACAGAAAGAAGATCCGGCTACTGTATCGGAAGTGTTTGTAGAATGTTCCTACAGCAGTTGTTTAGATTTTAAACTTTTAACCCACCTTAAGAAAAAAACTCTGCAAGTAACTTGCAATTTTATGTTTCAAACAGAGGTGGCAGTAGAGAGGCAAACATTATAGATTGCAGCTTTAAAGTAATGCTGAAAAAGACTTGGGGGAATGTGGGAATCTATATTCAGTATATAAACATAATGTGAATTATATATTCGCTGGCTTAGTACATGAGAGATAAACAGTGTTTATGGAACGTTTTTTCCGAACCATTGTTGCCATTGTTTTGGTTAATTGCATTTATTTTGTGTAACTGTACATTTTTGTTGTGAATGAATGAAATGTGCTTGACTTTTAAGTGTGTATGAAAAAGACAATCGTTCTTTTTTTTGACAAATGGTGAATTAAAAACCTAAAAAGACGAGGATGGTGAAACGGTCATGATCTTTCACAACACGATTTCACTTCTCTGATGTGTTTCTAAAACTGAAACTGTCTTTGCCTTCTGATGAAAGTCTAAAATAATATTACAGGAAAATGAATTCACATTGCACAATCACTGACTGTGTGTGTAATCTCCCAAGAGTTGCAAATGTTTTGAAAGTTTGCTTGGCTTGTGTCTTTTTTCCACTTCCTCTCCCCCTTTCTCTTTGTCATTAACCTACATTTTCCCCAAATGTTTTTGTACATTATCTCTTTTCTCCTGTGCTTGTTTCATGAATAGTGTCTTTGCTCAGAAATCGATGTACTTTCGGGGAATTAAAATGGATGAAAAATCAACTAATATTAAGCATTGAATTAGGTCTGATGTCTGTTTGATTGGGTTAAGATGAAGGTAAGCTGGTATGAAGAATTTAACCATCGGCTCCAGCACGCATTGTGAATTCTGAATGCATGCTATTCAAAATAATCTGTGTGCTTCTATTTTGGGAGATGATTAGGATTGAGAAAGCATGTTGCATGCAAAATGCTCTTCTAAATTGACATTTGAGACGTTTATTTTTGTTGGGTTATCTTGTTAAAGGTAGGCTAGGCGATTTCTAGCTAGGCTTGTAATGATTGGACAACATTTTATGGTCCTGCCCTTCCACGGAAGATATATAAATACAGTGATTGCTATCAGGATGTGAAGAGACTTTCAACCAGAAAAATGTTTCTGGAAATAATTGCCTATCCTGCCTTTAATGACAAACACTCACACAGGTGCATGAGAAGCATTAAATTTTCATTTTCTTTCTACTTTAATAACTACTTGCATTTCTTAGTCACGTCAATGAATTTTAAGTTGATATTGTGCCATGTGGATATGTGATGTTCTCCATCTATTTCTGACGCTACTGTTAAACATCTCTCGCTGGAGTCATTGAAGTGTCATTTCGTTGCAGGGCATTGAAAGGTTGAAGCGTGAAAATCCAACGTGGGATAAGATCACATCCTGGGAAGCTATGAAGTTGGCATTTGGAGGTCCTCTGTCGGTGGGCTGGCTGAACCCGTTCACAGACTGCACATGCCAGAAAGACTCCTCAGAGCAGGTTCCCAGCTTCCCGCCGGGTGAAATCATCGAGGAGGATGTCATTGAAATTCCTTTGGAATGAGACAGTCACCTGCCTTGGGCTTTACTTGGAATTCTTAAAACTGGAGTTTGTACTGTATGTACTGTACCAAAGTGCCTTTACAACCAAAAACACTTCTTCCTTTTTCTCAAAATGGAAACGAGTGTCATGTGTTTGTTTGTTTTGTACTGATCACAAGCAGAACTGAATCTGCTGAGGTTTGTGGAACAGAGATAGAGCTCGTATATGTGTGGTTTCATGACACTACAGCTGTTCCCAGAGCAGTTTATCCATGATTGTCTTCACCTTATAAAATATTTTCTATGATGGCCTTTGTGATTATCTGATTCTTGCCTGTTGGTTAACACAGTATGTCATCACAGTTTAAAAACATTACATAAACGTTTTGTTGCTTAGCATGGAGATATCCCAGGATTTGCGTGTTCTTTATTTCTTTTTGTTTGATGTCTTGCCTTTAATACTGTATTTCTGGACTTTTATTTAACCTTATCTAACTGCTTCATTGTCTTCATGTATTAATCATAAATAATTTTTGTAATTTTACATTTTATTGCTTGGTGTTTCTTATGGCTGCCCAACTTCAGTTATAAGCTTTTATTAAATACTTTTGCTGTTTTTTCACAAAGTGTTTCATACGTATTTCTGAATAAAACTGTTTGATAGCAGGTGGACTATTATACATGCTAACAGGAATTTATTTAATAACTCATATTAGTTCGTTTCCTGACAGCAGAGTTTATGTTCTTAGTTTATAAATGCCATCATTAGGTTTCCATTATAAAGAGTAAATAATGTACTAATAAACATTTATAATTATTTTATTTAAAAATTCTTGCTAAAAAGGTGCTACTTAAAGGAATTATTTCAAGTGCACGTTTAAAATAGTAGAAACCACAGAAGAAAATATATTGCAAAACAAATCTTTCTGTCTGGCAAAGGGGAAACAGTAATGTTACTGGCATCTACATATCAGCTATAAATATGAAAGAAATCAGCCAGTAGTGTGTGGAAAAACATCTGTGACTGCTTCCTGTTTACAGCATCTTTCTAGTTAAACAGTGCAAACAGATTTAACTTTGCAAAACCTAAAATTGAAATCTGACAAGCTAGCTCTGAAACTTCCTAAAGCTGAAACAAAACAAGATGAGTAATTAATGACAGAATTTTCATTTTTCAGTGAACTATCCCTTTTAAACAGAGGTTCAACATACAGACTCAACACACACCAGGACTGACTTGATACATACCAGTATGTTTCTAATATATTTATTAATAAAAAATAATAAATATAACATAAAATTTCAAAAAATGTGTCCAAACTTTCCAGTGCTAGTGTACATCTTCCTATATTTAATATCAAAACAAATTTTCTCCCAAATAACAAGGCTGCAGGTTTTTTCATTGTAATTCAATATCAATTCAGTTTAAGCATACTAATACTATTACATACTATTACAGCCCTTGATTAAGTATGCAGTACATGAACTAAGTATTCTTACATGATGTGGACAGGATAGAGAGGCAGTCTCCAGTATATAGGCACAAAGCTACATAATTCTATGCTTTGCATCTAATTACACACTCAGATTATCAAAATGAACTGGAATTAAAATATCAAACATCTTAAATAATAATAAAAGTGTGGGAAAAAATGTAAACACAACACAAATCATTTTAACATATAGTTTTGCATATAATTGTCTTTTTCATTTCAACCATCAGATTGCAGTAGTCTGGTACTTTGGTCTTTAAATCTTTAAATCCATGTTGTTCTGTTATTCATCTTTCTTGGACACGTTTTCCTGTGAGGCCTGAGGAGTTGATCCATGCAGGACAAGAAGCCCTGTTAGGGTCAAAATGATACCAACCCACCATAATGTGGCATGTGTTTCCCCAAAGATCACATGTCCGAGGAATGCCTACAAGAGACAAAGTAACAATTAAGTCTACTAAATGCTTAAAGGGATGGTTCACTTAAAAATAAATATTCTTTCATCATTTACTCATCCTTGTGTCATTCCAAACCCCTTTGACTTATTAGAAAATATTTTGAGAAAGTTTCAGTGGTTTTGTGTCCATACAATGAGAGTCAATGGGTGCCACTGATGTTTAGTTACCAACATACTTCAGAATATCTTCTTCTGAGTTCCTCTGAAGCAAAAAAGTCATAGAGGTTTGGAATGACATAAGGCTGAAAAATGATGGCAGAATTTATATTTTTGGGAGAACTATCCCTTTGATATTAAGTAACTATTTTCCAACATGAAGTAGACAGCCTGACCAAAACTTACAGAGGAGATAAAATTGGAGGCAGTGGTGGTCACAGTGGCCCGGGCAGAGGACGACGAGTGCCGGAGGGCTTTAGCAAAGAACGTCCACATCACAGCATTGCAGGTAAACAGAAGACCACCACAGAGCAACCGCAAGGGTATATGTAACTGTAATGAACATACATAACTCATAAATCAAGATGATAAACACTCTACCCTCTTTGCAGAACGCATGCCAACGTTCTGAGAACGTTCCCTGATAGTTAAGAAAATACTTATGGATCTGGTCACTTCATTCACTGCATTAATGCAACACACACGGTTCGTGTGCATGAATTTTGTTGGAATACAATCAGACTTCTTACCCAGTCACAAACTGTGGTGTCAATCCCATGATCCAAACTTCTCGTGTGTCCAGCGGTCCAGATCTTCAGTCCGGCCTCACACACCTCCTTCAGATAATCAGCACCCAGAGATAACTTTGCGGAAGACGACGCTAAAGCTGCCAGAAATCCCGCCAGCAACGCGTAAAACACGCCAGGCAACATCATTTCACCACCTGACTGCGATTTGACTATCGTGAAAGCGTTACATTTACCCCATGTTTTGTTTTTGCAAACATAATCTATTACACTTCCTGTCGTGTAGCCTTAGAGATAAAGGTACACGCGGATTGGTCAAACGCCGTCGCGTATTGATGACGTAACCTTTGCGCGCCTAGTTCTTGTGTGTCGTGTTTATGAACGCATTTACGCTATTGAGGCTCAATTTTATTTACACACAATGAGTAAAAAAGGTAACATATCATATGTGAAACCAGCCGAACCTTCTTTTCTCAAGAAGTTCAAGAAAGATGTTGGTTTTAAAGAGGGGCCGACAGTGGAGACGAAGGTACGTGTCTTTGTTAGCCTCATTGGAGGTGTCTCAAAACGTAGCAAGGTGTCTACCTAGACAGCATTTAGACCTGGGACGTGTCGAGTGAGGCACTGATGCTCTCTAGCGCTGTTTAGGGAAGATGTTAGACGGGTCTTTGTTACTGTAATAATTTGAGTTGTGAATTGTAAATGTTGTTGCAGAGGCAGGTGATGCCGCAATGTGATGATGACAGCGGCGACAGTGATCGTGAGGATGAGATGCCGCAGGTCGTGGTGCTGAAGAAGGGAGATCTCAGTGCTGAGGAGGTCATAAAACTCAAGAAAGATCAGACGAGTTCAAAAGCAGGTAATGAACACATGCATTGTTTACACAGACCGCGAAGAATGTGATTAAACTAAGTCTTCATGTAATTCTAACTTCCTAAATGGAGGTCTAAGTACTCAAAATAAAATAATTGAATTGTATAAATAGTTACTCATAACAGCTTTGCACGTACTTATTTAATAATATTTCAATTAAGTTATTGTTTTGAAAAACGTTAAACAAAACTACTATTGCATTTAAATGACATCTTTTCAAAACAAATAAAAAGCTATTTTCCAAAGTTGTGCATCTGTCATTTGAAATGAGCAATTTTGGTTTTATTATCAACATTCACTGATGCTCTGGTGTTCATTGCCTCAAGTCATCAAATAATGTAAACACTCGTTTTCGCCAGATGAACAGCCCCCCGCGGATGGGAAGATTGTATTTAAGAAACCTGCCAAACGCTCCTCTGATAAATTTGAAGGAATTACCGCCAGCTCCAGCAAGAAGAAGAAAAGTGAAGATACAGAGAAGAAAGAGTTAAAGGCAGGTGTGAAGGTGAAGAACAAGAGTCTGCTGTCGTTCGGTGGTGACGATGATGATGATGATGAGGAAGATTAGTCTGGTTGGAATTCAAGGGTCAGATGTTTTCCAGGTCTGGTCCTTTAAATTCCTGCTCATCTTTTAAAAAAGTGTCTTTGTGTGTAAAATAGGTCTGTTGTAAGAGTGATTAAATTGATGTAGCTTCATTTATAATATAATTTTAACATCGTTTTGGGCCTCTGCAGGAGCATCAATAACAGCAGATGGAAAGAAAGAATGTATGATTAGTGTTCTGCTCAGTGGGATCGTTCCTAATGATACTTTGGAGAGAATATATGATACAGCTATAGAATATTAAACAAGTAAAAGCAAGATGGTTTTGAGCAGTGAAAAATGCATGATGAAAAAACCTGTCTGAGCCCATTTGATGTACATATGTAGCTTCTATGAAGGAGCTGTTCATCTTTTGCTTTGTATCTTTGATGTTTTAGGTTTTTGTATTTTGTCTTCGAAAATCCCAGATTCTGGGACTTAGAAATGTATTTTAATACATATTCTGTCACAATATGGGAAGGGAAAATTTATGCTTTCTGAAATAAAAAGTTTAAACTCCTTTGTTTACGTGTGCTACCGTTTCTGTTCTTAAGTGCAGGTTTTTCAAAATAATCACTCGTTTTTTCCTCATTTGCAAGTAGCTTTGGATAAATGCATCTGCTACAATAACAAATTTGTGTAGATATTTGCAAGAAGGAATGTTATTACAAGTAACAACAGATTCATCTGGATGAATTCCATCTGTCCAGATCTGCAATAAGATCTCAAAAATGTTTAGATCTCAGTCTGTGATTGCTTCTTGGTTATTTGATTGAAAAAGACAAGATAAATATATAAATGGAAAAATGTTGAAGCGTTCTAATTTTATGCACTGAAATAACTTTATTTGGTTAGTTTTAAAAGCATGTGTTTAAATGCTCAGCCTTGATGAGAAATATTATCACATTTGTAAGAACAAAGAATGGATTAATACAACACAACATACATTTCATTGTATGTTAACAGTGTGCACTGTTAACTACAGAACATTTCATTGTAGTATAATTATTCACTGAAGTAACAGAACTTCACAAACAAAATAAAAAAGCATAAAAACATGATACAACAAACACATGCTATGTGCTAATCATGTGTGTTGGGTAGGATCTGATAACACTACAGAATTATAGTGAATTAAGAAAAGGCCATTACAGATCCAATGCTAGCTGCTCTCATAACCTAAAAGGTTGAATGAATGGGTTCATAAAATCTTTTTGTAAGCACAACTACTGATAAAGTACTTAAATGTTAATCTTCACAGACCTGTGAGATGCATACACATTAACACTGAAATATTAAAGTGAAGTGAATTAATATGGCTGTGTGAACAGCTGAAC
>JAZGTK010011654.1:0-15437 GCA_036877625.1 Ambastaia sidthimunki | reverse complement strand
AATACATTTAAGGCAGTGGTTCTCGTACCACTGGTGGTGCATGACACAACAGGAAATTGACAACACAGTTTCAAAAGCTTTATCAGTGTTTAATAAATATGGAATTTATTATATATTTTCTATAGTTTCGTGCATAATCAGTTATTTATAAAAACAATGAGGGACTAGATATAACTATGTTTTAGGATAGCGTACTACTGGCTGTGATTATTGACGTATCAAAGACCAACTGCATTCTGGTCATTAAAAACATGATATTTTATGACTTGTTCAAGACTTAAAGTTTGAAGTTGAGGACTTGCAACTCAACTTGGACTTGCCTGTCTTGACTCGGGACTTGACTTTCTAACTTGCCTGTCTAGACTCAGGACTTAATTGCAAAGACTCTGCTAATTAAGGAATAAAAAAAATTATAAAAACGTCTTAATAAATTGATAAAAAGTCTTAACAGATGACAATGACAACCACACAGCACACTGTCTGATCCTTAATGTATTAACCATTCTACTCATCACATAAAACCAATACAGTGTACACAATGCATAGATAAAGACACAAACACTCAGAAAAAGCGACATCTACTAAGTTAGTGGAGCTTTTTAAGGAGTTGCCTATGAAAACAATTCAGTGGTCTGATATGACATCTATAATTTATGAAGATTATTCATTTGATTTACATTATCAGCATGCTTTAATTTCAAACTTTGTCTTGTTTACCTAATTAGATTTTTATTTTTAGAGTTATTAGAGTTTTTCAACTCTGTAAAAACCAAATATAAAATTCATATGAATGATTAAATGGGTTTTTGAGCTCAGGGATTAAAAGTGCTGTGGTGTGTGGGTTGGTTTGCCTGAGTGTGTAAACAGTTTTCTAAGTGCTGATCTCTCTCTCCCCTCCTCAATCTTATCTACGCTCTCTCTCCTACCTTTTTGGGTCAATAATTGATAGTATTTTGGGAAGGGTTTAGTAACAAGCTAATAATGGGGCTCAGAAATGGTTCTGACATAATGATTGTTATTTGCAGTCATTATTGAAGTGCCACTCACATGTCATTCTAACTCACTATGAAAAGGCACTTTGTGAAGAGTTTTTGTTTGTTTGCTCCATTTTCAGCCCAATATGCTTAGAATTACAGCAGCATTTTGCTTCTTTTGTTTTAGTTTTGGCATATGCTATACTGACATATAGGCAAAGACCAGACATCACATTTTATATAGAGACATAAAGTTAATATTTATGCCTTGTTAATTAGTCACTTAATGTGTGTCAAACCATATGAGGTTCTTAAGAAGAAAATTAAGGCTGCGTTTCAATTACTACTTAGATGGCAGCATTGTTGGACCGCCGACTAGTTGATTACTGAGTTTAATGTTTTATGAGCTAACTGAGAGACACAACTCCTAAGTAATTCCATAATAGTTGTTAATAATTGTTTGATCATGCTAATTAAGGCTAAAACATGTTAGCATTATGCTAATTAATGCTTAAATGTGTTAGCATTAAGCCAAAACTTGTAAAAAATATGTAAAACATTCTAACACCATGTTAAAATTTGTTAGCATTATGCTAATTAATGTTAAAATGTGTTAAGATCATGTTAAAATGTATAAAGATCATGTTAAAATATGTTAGCACCAAGTTAACGCATGTTAATTTATATTAAAATATGCAAGGAGCATGTTAGGAAATGCAAACATGTTAAATCATGTTAAAGCATGCTAGTATGATAAAACGTGTTAGCGTTATGTTAAATCAGTCTAGCATCAAGTTAAAACATGCTAAATCATGTTAGCATCATGGTCAAATGTGTTACAGATATGTTTAATATCTGCAAAAGATCAGACGTCCGCTACATTGATAAACTGTTACTGTATGAAAGAATGAAAAATGTTGTCTTTTGTTACAATGAAGAATTTCGCAGAGCAGAAGAGGGCTTTTAGTATTTAGAAAAACATCAAACATTTTTTATAAATAATTGTACATTTTTGCATATTGTGCTAATATTTTTGTAATTATTGGCTTGCCTTCTTTTTCTCAGCTCTTTTGCTGCTCTATGATGTGACAAATAAATCTTCCTTCGACAATATACAGGTAAGGCTTATGTGACACTGAGGGGCAAAAGACCCATTTGACCCATCATAATTACAATTTCCATGTAATAATAAATCTGTGATAGTTCTCTAATCATAAAGGGCAACATCACATTTTGATGCTTTCCCGAGGTTCTTACACTGTTAGTTTCCTGTTGCTGTTTTGTAAGTCTGATCCATAGAATTAAACAGACTGTTTTTACTGCTATACCTTTAGAACATTTATGTTATGTTATTGACTACTGTTGGCTAACCAGATTTGGATGTAAATGTGAGTAACAATGTGTCTGTGGTGCCCCATCATGCAACTGCAGTTCCTCTGAACAGCCTGCATTACACTGGGACAGATGCGTTGCATTGTGAAAGTCAGAGTAGATCTAATCTACCTAGATCTAACCTAAAATTCTTTTTCACACCTGCAATGAAAGTACTGTTTTTTTTTATGATACAGACCGTTTAAAGTAATTGATGTGGAAATTGACATTTTCACATTTCACAATTGATACTGTTTTCTAAATGTGAAGTTAAAGCCTAGTAAAGGTTAAAACTCACACTTCCCTTCAGAATCTTGTTCAAAGTCACTGACTTGATTTACTTAAAACATGTTCTGTTGTGGATTATTCATCATTGTATTTTATTCCAAAGAAAGAAAGTTTTTCTTTATAATCTCTCATTAATATGTACTATTTGGCTCTACCTCATAAACATTTTGATATTTTGGTGATGTCATAAATCCATCTCATTTTTTAAACCCTTTTTTCTAAACATGACTCCATTTTGCTATGGAATGCCCGCCATTAATGATCCAATCAATAGCCTATTGATAAAATGACATCCTGACCTATATTATCCAATATCCTGTATCAATATCCTGTGTCACTAATATAACAAAATATACATTAGATTGGAATTATTACTGTAATTCTACAAAAGATTTGCTCATATGTGATTGCTTGAGTTTGTGTTTCATGTTGTTCATGTTGTTTAATAACTTAACACCCCTGCACACCTGAGTGGTTGCAAGCAGGTGTGCTGTTTTCTTCTACTTTCATAAGGTACATTAATCAAAGTGCTTGCAGGCCTTGTTATTAAATACATCATACCTACACTTTTACAGCTGCGGGCCCAGTAATTGAATGCATCATAAGGCATCACACCATTTATAATCATTAACAGATATGTAGAGAGGACAGATGGTTTTAAAAATCATAATACACATTCATTTCTCACACACCCTGACACACATGTACACATTTATGTATTTCCATTTAATAAAGCTTTTGTCGGCTACATTGGACTTTGTGTGTGTGTGTGTGTGTGCGCGCTAAATAGCACTTGTTCATGATGCTAGAGCATTTTATTTTTAAAATGCAGAGTTAAATCACCATAGTATTGCTGGCAGCATTGTACTCATTAATGTCTGAGATAGTTCATTTTTAAATAGGATTACATTGGATTATAGGAAGGAAAATGAATTACACATGATTGCATCAGTATTTTAAGTACATTTAAATGAATCAGGCACATGGTCACTTAAACTAACTGCCTAAATCACATCCTATGGCAACACTGAATACATCATTTCTATACAAATTTGATCCGAAAAGCTTTTTATTATGGTCCAAACATGAAGTGCTGGAATTAGTTTTTGTAAGGATTTTCTTCTTTTTCTTCTTAATGGGGTCAAACTCTTTCAAACTCTTCCTAGGGCATTTCTCCAATTTGCATAAAATTTGTATATAGCATCTGGACACACTTCAGACAAAAAGTTATCAGAAGCTTTTGCTGACTGTTCTCAATTAACACACAATGAATTTAATGAAAAGCATACAAAATAAACATGAGGCTGTATCTTCGCAATGCTTTCGAATAAATTGCTGTGAAACTTGGTATGGTTCATCGACACCAAGCAAAAGTTTGGGGTTAGCACTCCAAGTGGATAAAAGATAGAACAAAATGTATAAAAATGTTTAAAATATTTGATTAAAAGGCCATATGGTCATGAAATTACATCCTTTACATTCAATAGCTCATGATGAGTCCTGCAATACCAGATTCTGTCATTGCCAATGCTAGTTCCTGTCCGCCATTTTGAATTGTATTGAAAACCTATTTTTTTAACACCTCCCACAGTATTTGGCCGATTTCTATGAAACCTATATTTCTTTTTTGTCTTCCCCTCTTGAGGCTGCGGCAAAAAATGCCTATTTTTACTTAAAGCTTTTAAACATTTTGTCTTAAAATCATAAGAGTGGTCTCTTTACATTTTTAAAGCAAACCAGTGTTCCTTGATCGCCCATTTTAATATAAAATGCAATATCTTATGCATGCATTATGTATCTTTATGAAACTTGATAACATAGTTCATAAAATGAAGCATTGTGTAAGGGTAACAAAAAATGTCCACAAAATTTTGCATGCATCACATAGGGACACCCCTGACATAAAGTTAATAAAATCTTTTTGATAGATAGGTTCTCAAGTAAGATACTACATACTAGTATGTACTATGTTAAATGTGTTTGCACCAGGCTTGTTGATGTCCAAACATGGTAATGTCATGCTAATTAATGCTAAATCATGTTAGCATTATGCTTACATTTTGTTAATAGATGCTAAAATGTGCTAGCATCATGCAAAAATGTGTTAGCATTAGGCTATAATGTGTTAGCATTATAGTAAAATGTTTAGCTAAAATTATGCTAAAATGTGTGATGTTGTAACGTTTTATTGTCATGCTAAAATGTGTTTATGATGCTAATTAATGTTAAAACATGTTTGATGAAATTAAGAATTTGTTACTTTATTTAAAAATATGCCAGCATGCTAAAACATGCTAAAATCATACTAGATTATGTTAAAACGTTAGCAACAAATATGTTAAACTTGTTACCTCATGTATCATGTTAGATAATGTCAAACCTATTTCAAATTATTATACACTTGTCAAGCCAACCTAAAGTTTGTCCTCAAACTTTTTAATTTAGTTACTATAATGCTGTTTTGGGCCGGTAAGGTTTCACATTGGATGGGACTAAGTTGCCAAAGCTTGACTAATTGGCTAATACATTCCTGTAATGCTAGTTCAGAATCAGTCTGAACAAGGCACAGCATTGGTATTTTGCTTCACAGCTGTTCAGTGCCTAGAAATATATATAATATTTGGAGCATATATCTGCTATTTGCGTAATTTGTCTAAATTGTCTACCATTTTTTTAAGTGTTGTGCCTTTATCCTGGTGCCTTTATCCAGGTGCTTCATAAGATTGCATGTTTCACTCACATTATGCTTGCCTAGTATTTATTACTCCCTACCCAACCTCTTTCACAACTTGCTCTCTGTCTCTCTCTCTGTCTTTCACTTTTGGCTCTTGTGTTGAGTTTCTCTCTCAGTTTCCCTGCAGTGTCAACAGATTTAAAATATTGCTCAAGTGACTTTCAGCTATTAATCACGGGGGGGCATATTGTGTTTCATTCAGTATTGATGCATTCTAATATAAAAGCGTGTTTTAATTTTTAATTCTGATTGGATTGAACCTTTTTGCAAAAGCTGATATACACAAACCTGTAATAGCATAATACTTCAGTTCTATTTTGATGCAGCATGCAATGGTAAACAGCATACTGTTTATTTACAAATATTACAAATATTTAATAAGTAATACTTATAATGTTAGAAATTTTATTGTGATTATTATTATTAATAAATATAACTATTTATATCTTAGTGCTTTGTGTTGCGCTTTTAACCATGGTAAAATCACTGTAACACATGGCTTTTTAAGGATTATTGCTTTATTAACATATATCACAATCACATTATAAATATCCATATGTTTATGTATGGTTCCGGAAGACCAATGGATATTTAAAATTTCCCAGAGTAGTTCATTTTAAATCTTAGGAATTGTTACAGGTAAAACGAAAATGCATGTATATTCTAACAAAGCTTAAAAATCAAGAAGAATTTGTAACATGATTTTTTAATTTTTTGGTAGAAAATTTTTCAGCTTCAGAGTTTTCAAGCAGGAGCTCCTATCTTGTTGTGCTTAGAATTATGCTTGGAATTTTGCATTTTATATTTCATCTAAAAAGGGGATAAAAACATCAGCTCCTTATTTAATTTCACAGCTGCAATGCAGCACTTCAACATAACTACTTTCAATCTGTTTTTCTTTATTTAAATAACTTCTTTACTATTAGTCTGTTTTAGTTTTTTTATAAGCACAATAGTGGCATTTCCTGTTTTCCATTTTCTTTCAGTCTCCAACTTTACATAGTTATTTTCTCTCTTCCTCTGTTTCTATTGCTCTCCTTTTCATCTCAAGCTCTCTTTTTCTCTCTTTAGCTTAGTTCTCTTTCTATCTCTCCCTCTCTCTTTCCCTCACACAGACACACACACACACACAGGCCTGTGACAAATGTCACTCAGTCCCCCCATTGGATTTTTTTGTCGCTACTGTATAATTGTAACGGTCAGCTCCCCAGCATTTCACAATGTGCGAAAAGAGTTTCCTGCTGCAATTATTCACTCACTCATCTGTTTCTGGCAGAACAGCGCTCCTGATTGGTTTGTTTGTGTGAGCTTAATTCTGTAGGTTTAATCTGAGTGCATAATAATAATTTGCTACTGGTTGACAGCTGAAGCAAGCAAAATCATTCAGAGAATCAGCAAACTAAATGTTTTGACCAGGTGTGACAGTACCTCCGAAAAGTAATTTGTCTGTCAACAATTAAACAATTAAAATTGTCTTGAAGCCTTGACGACAGCAAAGGTCCAAATCCTCCATACTAATGCTGCTAGATCTGGACTACTACAATGCTTTGTTGGCTGGCCTTCCAGCACGGACACTCAAACCACAACAATTGATCCAGAACACAGCAGCATGACTGGTCTTCAAAGAGCCTAAAAGAGCCCATGTCACACCTTTGCTTCCTTCACTGGCTACCAGTTGCTGTACCATAAAGTTCAAATCTCTACTCCTTGCATGTAAAACCACTACTGGCTCTACACCATCAGATGTACACAATTCATGCACATCTACACTCCCCCATAAAGGTTGCCTTGTAATACCCTCTTCTAATGACACACAATTACTTGCTTGTAGATTTATCTTCACTATCCCTCGCTGGTGGAATGATCTTCCAAACTCCCTTACTATATTCATGAAACAGCTAAAAGCCTGTCTCTTTCACAAATACCTGACAAGAGTATGAGTTTTTAAAAAAATTTAAAACAAAGGCGAAACTAACCTTTTCTCCTCTCTCCCAAAAGGTATTGCATCTATCAAGTATTGAAATGTTGTACAATTGTAACTGTGTACGGCTGATGTTATGGCCTCCTTACGATTTATCGCTTCTTTGTTTTCCTCACCTTGAAAATAAATTCCTATATGTAATGTAATGTAAAATGAAAATGCTGCTTAATGCAAAACAATCCCAGCCAATGAGATTTTAAACCAATGAGTTCCATTTTGAGGGTGATATTTTGTTGTGCTAAAGAAGGATTTTGGGTTCCGGACAGTTCAGGATCTGAGACCAATCACTCAGGCCTTTTTACAGGCCCTCTTTCAATAAGACATCTCTAAAGCGAATTCTGGCACAGGTTTGTCCCAGGCACAGGTTTATTGCTGTAGACCTGAAAGACGCTTATTTTCTCCAGATATACATAATGTCCAGATATACCTTTGTCACAGGTGCTTTCTGTTGTTTGACAGGAAAATATAATCTGTAGCTCAGCTGGTAGAGAACAGTGTTGTCAAAACCAAGGTCCAATGGGTGTAATTCTGAGGTAATTTATTTAATAATAAAATGAATAGTTTGAATGCACTGTTAGATACTCTAAATGAAGGTTCTGCCAAATTCATAGATAGTAAATGAGAACTGATGAAATGGGATCAGAATATCATGTGTTCACATCCGAGATAAACTTCAGATTGCTCTGGCAGTATATGCCTGTTTTAATCCTACAGCAGCATTTATAGTAAACTACGAAACAAATTCCTTATGTCCTGCGTGGTGGTGATAAAGATTCTATCCCATACCAACTAAAATTAGTTAGCAGAATAACAAGCAGGCACAGGTTACTCTTCTACCAGCAAAACAAACTTTTCTCATATTACATTTTTTAATGTTATGTCAAACCAATTATATCTGTGTAAATGTATCCTATTCCTTATCTCACTTCTTTTTATCTCTATTCACATGGATTAATTTATTAACTTTATTTTTTTTTTCATTCTCATGTAAAACACAATGTTCTTGTTGCATCTATTTTCTCTTTCTCCTCCACTGAAATTCAAGACGTGTTTTGTTGGATGTATGATTTAGTGGTTGAGGCAAATTTGTCTAATTTATAACTCTTGATTAGTGGGACACAAATAACTTCTTCATTACATTAACATTCTTGATATACTCATCTTAATCCAATAACCCTCCGAAAGCCAGTCGCAACATTTCAATTTAACCAAGTGGAGGCCCTTTGCCACAATGCTTAGTTCATTTTAATTATTTACATGAATTTTCCTGTCTGTCTATATGTATTATCTGAAAGCAAAGCCCAAGTGTCATATTATGTGGCCTTTAAAATGGCCTATACATTTTTACTTTGTACCACAATTTCTATTTTGTAGTTTGAGCTTTGCAAATTTTACTACTGTGCCTTTAAGAAATGCTTCTTTACATTTACATTTATTTATTTGGCAGATGCTTTTATCCAAAGTGACTCACAGTGAATTCAAGGTATACATTTTTATTAGTACTTGTGTTCCCTGGGATCGAACCCACAACTTTTGCATTGCTCACGCAATGCTCTACCAGTTGAGCTACAGGAAGCCTCTTTAGTAGGTAAAGATGTAGTATGTAGAGATGTAACAGAATCACAGTGATCTTGAAAATAAACTCTCACCTTTTAGGATATACAGATGTTTCACATAGCCAGGAACCACTGAAGATTTGGCAACTTTTTATATTCAAAGGTGCATTAAAGATTTTTTATGGAAATGCTGTTGATATTTGAAATTGGCACCCAAACAAACACACCCCTCCCTTCATTGCTCCACCTTCAAAATAAATAAACAGGCTATGTAACAGGCAACCCCTAACAGATTAGTGTTATGATGTTGTGGTAATCAGTCTGATCCGAGCCAGGACTGCACATTTTTCAACCCACAGACAGAACAAACATCTACCACATTATCATAAAATTGTTCTCTTTCTGTCACTCACTCGACATTTTGTCAATGTTTGAGCCTGGGGGACCAATCACTCATTATCACTCGCTTTTTTTCAGAAAACATCAACAAGAGTTGGCCTTATAAATAAAGCGGCACCAGAAATTTGGAATTTGCATGCCAATCTCTGCCCCTGACATCCAGGTATAAAAAGGATATGGCATGCACCACTCAAAGGAAAACGATGTTGCGAGCTGATGCTGAGATGACAGCCGTGCCTTCCTGGGCAGCCGTGAACATTAAGTTAGGATGGAATTTTCCTTCCTCCCTGGAATGCTTGCAGCTAATGATTGGCTTGGATTACTGTTAAATGCATGATGAGTTTACAAATCTCACTAGACACTCCTTTCCTGCCTATTAATGTGTTGACGGCTTATCCATCCTCACTATCCTTGACAGCAGAGCAGCGAGGAGGGTCATGGGTTAAGCATGCTTAGCATACCATTGTGGTGCATCTCTGGCTGTGGGGCGCTATCTCCTGGGTGGTAGTAGGGTGCTCTTTTAGCCAGCATTTGCCAAGCTTTAATCTGTGCTTTAACTGTGTTGTCAACCTGACAAGAACCTAATGGGGCAGTTGTGGTCTACTGGTTAGTGAGTCAGGCTTGTAATTAGTAGGTTGCCGGTTCGATTCCGGTGCTGGAAGGTTGCAGCTGAAGGGCCCTTGAGCAAGGCACCTAAACACCGATCGCTCCTTGGGCGCTGCAGTGATAGCTGCCCACTGCTCCGGGTGTGTGTGTGTTCACAACTTGCAGTGTGTGTTCACTCCTCATATGTGATGGGTTAAATGCAGAGGTCACGTTTCGGGTATGGGTAACCATATCTGACAAAACATGTCACTTTCACTTTTAAACAATTAAAATTGTCTTGAAGCCTTAAAAAAACCTGTGTCTTTCAATACCTGACATAAGCATGAATTTTTAAAAAACTTTGACCAGGGTTCAGCATTTTAAAGCTCCAAAAAGTACATCCATCTATCATTAAAGTAGTCCAAAATGACTCCAGTGGGTTATTATATGTCTTCTAAAATTAAACAATACGTTTGTGAGAGCAAAATAGTAATATTTTGAGTGTATTTAATGATCAATATATCATGTTTAAATGGTGGCATGCCGGTTTCACATAAATAACTTCGAATCTCATTGGTTCTCTCATGTCTCATGGCTAGGTGTCATGTGTGTTTTGAAGAGACATGCGACAACCAATAAGATGCAGCATTATTAACATGCCACCATATTTGAATTTAGAGCTCTGATCTTTTGGTTGGGTACGCAATGTAACAATTGCTAAATAAGCTTAAAATACTAATCTTTTTTCTCACAAATGTATCGTTTCGCTTTAGAAGACATGTATTAACCCATTGGAGTCATATGGGCTACTTTTATGGTGGATGGATGTGCTTTTTGAAGGTTCAAAATGCTGAACCCTGATCAATGTCATTATAAAGCTGGAAAGAGCTGGGGTATCATTTAACATAACTTTGTGTTTGGCTAGAGAAAGTAATAAACGTCAGCTCCTGTGGCAACTTTGTCAGTTTGCAAAAAAAAGTACATCACAACACTTAAATATATTTCACCCAAAAATGAAAATGTTGTCATTATTAACCCCCTCTTGTCCTATCCAAACCCCTTGTGTTACAGTACTGGTGTTCTGTCTGTGATACAGATTAACTGTCCAAATTACCAACAAGCTAAGACCAGTGTTGTGTTTTGACCCATATATAAAATATTATTTTTATTAGGAAAATTTTGGCCATCGTTGATGCAGTTTATAAAGTTTGCTTTAAATCAACAACAACAATTACAGCATATTAGTGATATCCACATAGATAGAGAACTACACGCAAACTTTGTTAGGTACATCAAAAGCTGATTTTTATTTCTTTTGCATTTTCGTTTCTTTGCATAGTTTTTGTAGATATAGCTATGTGTTTTTACTTTTAAAGCAAGTCGATAATCAAACAAGTCTTCTGAACTGCATAGTTTGCACACTCTTAAATGAAGATAAAACACATTTACGAGCTAGCAAGTTTCAATATTGATAGTTTATGGTGTGGATCTGGTATGGATTTTTATTCAGCTGGAGGATTTTAATAGCAAAATCAGATGTTTCTCTATCTTTTTTGCACACTGATACAGTACATAACTTTCAAGACAGATTGTAAAAGCTGTTACACTTTTAAAATGCAAATGAGGGTGAGTGAGCTTCAGAGAGGGAGAGAGAGACCCATTTACAGAATCTGTGATGAGTCAGGGGAAGAAAGCGTGGGAGTGATGCCACATTTAGCTGAAACCAAAGGGTTCATTCCACCGATGCCAAAGTAGTCAAAGTGTGAGAGGAATTGACATTACCATTAGAACAAAGCTACAAGGATTTCAATTTCATTAAGTGTGTTCTTTGTCTTCTGTATCCACTTGACACAATTCGCCCAGCATCTTTCCTTCACCCTGACTACACCATTTCCAATTATTACTAAGCTCAATTTAGGTCCAGGGTGGTACTTTGGACAGGTGGCAGCTGTGACGAATTCTGCTGTAAAACTCTCCTGGAGGGTGGGCTAATGAAATAACCTAGGTTGTGATACACAGATAAATCGGCTGTTTTATTGGTGATAACTATGCCCGATAGGCCGAGTATATTACGTAAAGTCGCAAAATTACAGCCAACATAACTACCACAGACATTATTATTGCCATTATTATATTGTTTTAGTATGGTTAAAAAGATTTGTAAACTCAAATGATTTTAGACAATCCCAGATGTCTGTAGCAACAATGCACTTTGTAAACACATAGGAATTCAGGTATTCTTTAATTCTAAACAGTGTCAAATTTAAATGTTACAGGTTGTCATACAAAAATAATGTCACACAGGAATTTTATTTCTGCTGTTGTCATGTACTACACAAAACATGAATAACAACATAGTATATTATCATATGGATTGTTGTCAGAATAAAACATCAATCAGTAAAAACACAAAAAATAGAGATCAACTATAAAGAGTCAATAAAGAGTTCCAAGTCAAATTTAGTAGGGCAGCTGAAGTCAATGTTTTTAACAAACTCATGAGATCACATGAGATTTTTTTACATGAAGTATCACAAATGTGACTTGTAGATTTTATATTGTGTAAAGTTGTTGCCTGGTAAGTATAATATTTTTACTTTTTCTTTGAAAAATATGACTGGTGCTTTCCCATACATAACTTGCCCAAGGGCAATACTGTGTAGTTGCTTGCTGGACCAAGTCAGTAGCGCTCACCCCAAATTCTATTATATTCCGGTCCCAAGATGTGGCTTATGACCTTCCTTCAAAGTAAGGGATTTTTCTTCTGTTTTGCCTGCTTGGTTAAACCCGTTTGATTGCTAAAATAAGTAATAGCACATTGCAGTATGCAGTGTGTTATACCTCAAAGCTTATGGGCAATAATAAAAGTAATCCTAATGATTGAGCTACCAGTCTATGTTTTAAGCCTATGTGTGTGCTTATGTGTGTGTTTATGTGTGTGTTTACCATATACTGGGAAATATTTGTACCCAAAAGTGAGCAAAACATGACAAATTTGAGCAAAGGCTCCTTTTGAGACAAGCTTATTTGTGAAACCACTATTACCGTAAACACATTTTTTTAAAGGTAAAAGGTTTCTGTTAGGGTTAGAGTGTGGGTTAGATAGATAAATAATTTATGTGTGTGTGTGTGTGTGTGTGTGTGTGTGATTATAATGTGACAAAGCATGAGACTGACCCTTGCTGTGTGGCTCAGTGTTCAATATTAACAAGGGTCCTGCATTAACCTCAAGGTCAGACTTCATGTCCCCAGTGTTTTTTCATTCTCTCTCTCTCTCTTTCGCTGTTTTTTTCTAAATACATCCTGTTTTTAATAAGCTATTTACTCATACTATACTTAAAAACATGTCATTTTTCAGATACTCTCTTTTATATTTTAACGGTGTTATACTTATAGCACAAGATTCACAGATTTAATGTTTTCTGAGTGTTTATGTAGCTTTTATGAGATTATTGTTATTTCCTGTAAATTTAAAATACAATTGCTGTTGTTTTTTGCAGACCTGGCTGACAGAGATTCATGAGTTTGCGCAGCACAATGTAGTGATCATGCTTATGGGTAGCAAGGTGAGTGACTAATGCTGGGGCATATCCATTTTAAATTATACATCTGAAACCTATTGACCTATTGACATATTTGAGATCTGAAACCTTATGTCATTTCTATATACAGTATAGTCATGCTATGCACACAGCTATGAATTCATTAATAATTCATATTGCAAACATGGTTCATTTTAGCTGATTATAAATCATAGCTTGATTGATTGTTGATTGGTTGTTTTAAGGCTGATGTCACACATGAAAGAGTTGTGAAGAGAGAGGAGGGTGAGAAACTGGCCAAGGTTTGTTGTTTTACACAAAGACACCCACAAAACCTGTATGTTGTTATTTTTGCAGTGAAACACAAATGTTCTACATTTTTGAAGAACCTTGACATTTTGACTAGGCTTGTCAAGCTCTAAAAAGCATTAAAAAAAAGAAAAAGCACCATAAAAGGGCTGTTTTTTTAATACTTATGGGGAGCTTGACAAATGTACTGGCCATGAACTGTTTTAAAAAGCAGAACATTCTGCAAACTATAAAGATTTACAGCATATCTTAAGTCAATACGACAGTAACACATGCAGAGAACAATAAGTACTGGTTTCACAGAACTGCTTTATTCTTAGAATCAGCTCTCTGTCTGACTGCTTAGTTTTCAAAGCAGGTGCACTCAGCCTCATCAACAAACCTGTAACAGTAACAACAAATACAACACAGGCTAGATAAATGCAAACGGATTACTTTATTTAACCTCCATTATTATCAATGAGAGGTTGCCCTATTTATATTATTTACTGTGCATGCGTGACAACTGTGTGCAGTTATTGCCATGGTTACGTGCATGTCATTGATTTTAGGGAGATCTCTTACAGTGAGGGAAATAAGTCTTGAACGCATCAACATCTTTTCAGCTATTTTATTTTGATAAATACATTTCCAATGAGGCTATTCACATGAAATTTTCACCAGACTTTGGTATTATCTCAAGAAATTCGATACATGAAGTTATGTGTAATAAAGAGAAATAACAGAAAAAGTATTGAACATGTTAATGGAACAAAGAAGCCTTTGTTTATATTGACAGCTTCAAGATGCTTTCTGTTTAAAAAGAAATTATTTGGCCGCAGTATTCAGGTGTGATGTTAGCCCATTCCTGTAAACATAAACATTGTCTTTAAATTTTAAAGATTTCTTGCCTTTTGTGAACCTTGGATCTGGCACAAGGTTGACATGCACAGGAACCCCACTTTGGGACTGGCCCCCAGTATAGTGCTGCTGGCATCAGGTGTACTTCTTTGCAATCTTTGAGAAAAGCATGGTCTTTAGATAAATCTTTCTCTTTGTCTGTGGGGCCTGTGTGTGCTGTCCAGCCCACCTAGGTCTTTACAGGGAAGCTCAAGCTGCTACGCTGGCCTTCTGTTGCTGCCTGTGAGCAGAAGTAGATTTAACAGAAGAAGAAGAGGTGGATGGACCATCTGGTGCCGCAGCTACCTGGGCCCTACCTTGGCAGGAGGAGCTCCCTCAACACCTCTGATTGCTTCTTAGCCTCACAGTATCTGTCACTGAACAGACCCTGAGAAACGGTTGGAGTGTCCAGGAGGAAGGCCTTATGTGCTGCTCCATTGCTACTAAAGCAGCTGTAGAATGGCAGATAGCTTGGGCTATCTGCTTAGTGGCATGGAGGGCAATATCTGTGGCTTGTCATAGCTGCTGAACCGTGTAAGGTTCTAATTCTCCACCTTGGTCCAGGTCTTTAAGCAGGTTAGGCTGGTACGCCTGCAAAACTGCCACAGTGTGCGGGGACACACTAGCCTCACCCACTGCCGCATATGCCTTGCCCACCAAATTAGTTACATATGTGTAATTTGTGTGTGGAATATCTTTTATTTATTTATTTTGTCTGTCTGCTATTTATATATGTTTATATATGGCATATATAGGGTAGATTTATAAGTCAATATAGGAAATTGTTCTAATTTCTAATAGGTGGAGCAAAAGTGGAGC
>JAZGTK010011653.1:0-15440 GCA_036877625.1 Ambastaia sidthimunki | reverse complement strand
AACATGTATATGTAAAAATTTATATTGTATATACATTTATTTGTTTTTTAGAGGTTTAGGTCATGGCGCTTTTGGGGAGGTCTATGAAGGACTTGCTGTTGGTATACCAGGGGAGCCCAGCCCTATGCAGGTGGCTGTCAAGGTAAGAACTGCATATTAATTTCTGAAATATTTAACATATTTAACATGTTTCAAATAAGATGGCAATTTAAAAGACAATTTTAAAAGAGCACTTGAACTGATCAGTGTCTGGTTATTCATAGTCTTTCATTCTATGAAGCAAGCTTTAGTTTGTCCAACTTTATTGCATGCCACACTGGAATAGTTGATTCTGATTGGCCAGTTGCAACATTCTAAGGTATGTTATTCCCTAAGCTTCACGTTGGGGTCCTGATCACAGTGTCTGTGATCTATTCTGTGATAACACCAGGCTGGCTATACTTTATGCTTTACATATAACCAGACCAACATATTCCACTACTCAAATTTGCTTGCTGGTTATCAATGCTTGGTGGGACCACAAATTACATTTGCAATGTTAAGATGATGTTACCTGGTTTTCCTAACCATTCCAGTAGATAGCCTATGTTTACTCTGAAACTTATCCAGATAGCCCAGATTTATATTTAAACTTATCCAACAATGTTCAAAGATTGGGTCCAGGATTATAACATACAAAAGGTAGTTTTTACAAGTTCACCTGCCTATTTAGTCTTAATGGATAATAGTAAACAAACTTGCCTTGCTGTCCTTGAAGGGGGCTCGAACCCGAGGCTCGAGCTCTGATTTTTAGGCTGTTCCCAAACTACTTTTAGAAGTTCATTTCTTACAAACATCTCCATTATCATAGCTTATAGATGCTTGTGTTGTGATTCTCTAATTAGACCCTTCCTGAGGTATGCTCTGAGCAGGATGAGCTGGACTTTCTCATGGAAGCTCTTATAATCAGGTAAAAATAAACACACAAAACCCAAACAGAACATGATATTACGCGTGTTGATGTTTGAAGACGTGCTACAGATAGCTAGAGAGCCAAACAAATAGCTGTTATTTAAAGAACTAAATCTCTGTCTTCCTCTGACAGCAAGTTTAGTCACCAGAACATTGTGCGATGTATTGGGGTGAGTCTCCAGGCACTCCCTCGTTTTATTCTGCTGGAACTGATGGCTGGAGGAGATCTCAAGAGCTTTCTGAGGGAAACTAGACCCAGACTAGTAAGTACACAAACATAATTCTCACAGAATTCTCACAGTATTTGATTTTGCATAAACTGTAAATTTGATTAAAGTCTCCATAAACTGTGAAACACAGTTTAATTTTCTGTATTGATTAATTTCTATGGAAACAGGAAGACATCATATTATACTAGACATTGTACTAGCACATAAATGACCTTAATGATAACTGTTTTACTGTTCTGGACTAAATAATTCTAAATCATTTTGATTCCATGGGATCTTTCATTTTGTTTTGGTTTCTTACTTTTCATGAAGCATAAAATCATAGTTTCATATTTTCAGCTTTCTAAACTGATGTTCTTCTGCTTCTCAGGAGCACCCGTCCAGTCTAACCATGGTGGACCTTCTCAACATAGCCAGAGACATAGCCCGTGGCTGCCAGTACTTAGAAGAAAACCAGTTCATCCACAGGTATAATTCATGACACGCCAACACATCTGTACACATTACAGTTTCATATAACAGGTGTATGGGTCAGTTTTATCTGAAGTCAGCAAAAATTCAGGGCTCTATGACTCTGTTTGTGACTCTTGCTCCACTCTCTTCCCTGCTGTGGGAGTTCTGCTTCCTCTTGACACTCTCAGCTAGGATGGCATGAAAAATTAGTCCACTTAGAGCTCATTTATGCTAGATGAACAGTCTGGTCATCAATCTAGCTGTAGAGCAGGGGCACTGAGACATGTACCCATCTGTGGTTTAATTTGGAAGTTTGTCAAACAGCTGAGTTGTTTCCCGGACTTAATGTTCAGCTTCAGTTTTTGTTCAAAATGCAAAAGGTTTGTAAGGTCACTTTTTTAATGCAATAAAAACCTGGTCCACATTAATCTGGTCCAGATTCTTGCCTAACCCATTGCACTAAAACAACCAGCCACACATTGCACATGATGTTTCGGGACAGATTCTAAACCCGTGTGCTTAAGTTATCTTGTTAATTAGCTACGTAAGCTCTGTTCCAACACAGGGTAAGTGAGCTGCCTAATTAATGCATTTTAAAAGTATTTATAATCAACATTTCTCTTGCCTCATCTCTTCATCCAGTGATTAGTTTATTTTCAGATTTTCAAATGACCATAATAACATTAAATTAACTTTGCCGTAACATGAAATTAATGTTTCTAACTGTAATAAAGAAAATGCAAATGTGAAAATAGGGTACAAATGCAACATAAAACGTAATGTATCAAATAAACTAAATGTTGTTCAGATACATACTGATAATGTTCAATATCAAAAACAGGCAGAACTGTTGAGATATAAATATAAAATAGAAAAAAGAGAAAAATTGTCATGTCTAACTGGATACTTTTTTATTAATGAACTTTTAGATTCAATGTGTCTTCCTGCTCTACAGTATATTCAGTATTCAGAATAATCACACATTTATTCTTGTTTTTATTTTAACAGGGATATTGCAGCCAGGAATTGTCTTCTGACCTGCAAGGGTCCAGGGAGGGTGGCTAAGATTGGGGACTTTGGGATGGCTAGAGACATCTACAGGTATGGAGGGCAGCTAACTGCAATCTGAGGAATATGATATTGTGGGTTTAAAGACATATTGCTTCATAATTCTCTTTAAAATTCTCCTGCCAGACAGCAGAAAAAATATGTACTTATTTTTATTATTAATATTCACGCACCAACTCACAGAAATAAGAGATGACAGACTTTTGATTTGCATCCATCTTTATATTAAAATGGGTATGAGCCATTATGTGGCTGTGTTTTTCCTTTACGACATTTTAGGTGCAAAAAGATGAAGGCGTATCTCATTCTGAAACCCAATTGCGAGGTTTTACTATCAGTATATTTCTTATTTTAAGGCAAAAGTAAAGCAAACTTATAACATCCAGTTATTCAAATAGGTAGATTTTAATTTCTATATTATTTACAGTAAGCTTCACCTCTGGTCAATAGTTATTTCATGAATAAACCCATGACAATGTTTTATACAGCATAATACCATGCCACACTTATGTATGTACTCTAGACAGCATATAAACATTGTATATAAGAGGTTTCTAACTCTGTTGCTAAGCAACCTTCAATAGTATTTGGATGTCTCTCTAATCAAACGAACCTGATTAATTCATTATTCTGTTTGAAGACTACTTCAAGATCAGTCATGTTTGCTTGTATAGCACTTTTCAAAATACATATTCTCACAGCAGGTGGCCTGTTTACACTTAGAACAATATGAACAAATCAGATATCTGATCATTAAAACGCATAAAGTGTCTATTTACAATTGGCCACATAAATATGTCTCAGCACAATGGGTTTAGATTATATCTATATATAATCCTGTGCAATGTAAGATCCTTCCTCATTTGTTTCCACTGAACTATATCTGAAGTGCCAGCCAATGTTATTTTGTTCCATTTGGTTTTGCGAATGCAGTCTAATAATAAACAATGAAACTTGCTATGACAATTATGCAACAAAAGGCATCAGTTATTATTTGACATTATAATGTGACATTACCTGGAACATCTAATTTCTTGATGTTCTCTGGGTAAGACAACTTTTTTTTTTTTTGCTTTTTGCCACAGCTGCCTTTCGTTAGCTCTGGGGAAAATATTTTATTAAAAATTAGAATAAACATTAAACTATTATCTTTAATCTTTCTTAAACTAAAATAATTTTATTTCTGTAATATGCTTTGTTACAATACACATTTTGCAAAATGCTATAGAAATAAAATAGAATTGAAAATTGAACTACAACATTTTTGCTGTTGTACAAAATTAGTACAAAATTTTTAAATCCAACGAGATCTGTGGGAGAAAGAGCAGTGCCAACACTGGTGGGAAAAATATAGTGCTGGCTTTCTTTATGAAGGCTGGGTGTCCAAAGGGTAAACTTTCATATGATTATCTTTGTGTCAGCTTGCAGAGTAATTTAATGAGAAGGCACACTCAGACTCTTTTCTGATGGGCTATACTCGCTGATAAGTATGTCACCATGACTGTGGTATCTCGCTATCGGCAGTGGATATAATCTAGCACATATGAAGTTGAATCCAAACCTGGAACTGGTACAGTCTCTTAAGGATTGGCAAACCGAGATAGAAACAGGGAAAGCAAACAAAAAAAATGTGTAGCTGCTTTTCAAATTATTTTCAAGCAAATATATCCATTCTGAAGGTAGATTGCTAGGTTGTGAAATGCGAAAAATATCAAATTTTTGTTAGTCTTTTATTTAGACCTAAGAGAGTAAAAGTTGTGCCTAAGTCGTATATAATTGGGGTGATATGATCATATTTTCATGATGCAGCATTCTAAACCAACTGAAGCTTGTTAATAGAGGACGCATTGAATCTGCTTTATAGTGCATTACAATAATCTAGCCTTGAGGTCATGAATGCATAAACTATCTTGTCTAAATAAGAGACAGATACCATGTTTTGCAATTTGACAATATTTCTATGATAGATAAAGGCTTCTGCTAACATACAGTAAGAAATATAGCTTTCAAAAGTCAAGTCAGCAGTCAAACATTAAAATCAGGTCTTTAACCACAGAGGATGAAGTAACAGTGTATGCTTCTCAATGCAGATTGTGTTCCAGTAGCTTATGTGTACAGTTTTTGTCAGAATTTAATAGATGGAAATTACTTAAATAAGAGGTATAAGAGGTCAGATTTTCTTGTTGCCATTGAAGCACACAACATGCTCTTTGGAACATTCTCAGATCATGCTGGGATACATGGCTCAATAGGTTATATGCTTGAACATACTCTGAATATAGCCAGTTACATTTTATTTCCAAAATATGTCTTTGATATTAAGAGGCTTATTTAAAGTACGCGGTGATTAGAAAGCAAGTAACAATCTCCATGCCTTCATAAGCTGTATTTGTGGAGGCAATCTTTAGAGCGTTTCACAATGTAGCACTAATGTGAATCGTCCTTTAAACATACATTAGATGAGATGACAGCACCGCTGTGATAAAATGAAGAGTACAGGGATGTAAGGTTGACTGCCTCACACCCGCTGTCACAACGCTTGTCTGAAAATGGCTCACTTAGGTGGCGAAAGAAGGGTATTATTAACCCAAGAAAGATGGAAACCTTGCTGTAATCCCCCTGGGGTGTAGATATAAAAGTGGGCTCTAATTGCTGATGTAGATTTTTCTAGACTTTTCCCGCTGAGCTTCGTAGACAGGAACTGAGTTCATAGCTGTGATGAAAAGAGACTGGGGGGCGGAGGGGGGTGAGAATTACAGTACTTTGATGTTTTGTGAATATTTATGTAAGTTCCTTTTAAGAACTGAGAGTTCATGATGCTTTTGAAATGTGGGGTGCCCAATAATTCTGTTTGAAATGGTCTTTGATTATTTGTGAGGGTGACAGTAATCAGTTTCATTGATATTTTGTTGCTAGGGATGGGTCAGGATTGTCGCCTTTTTCATTCAACTACTAGTTCACCGATTTGTGGTAGTTGATACATTTTAGCAGCTGTGCTTTAAAGGGGATGAATTTAAAAGGGGATGAATTCAACATCTTTAAGAATGTTGTAGAGAAAGCGGAACTGTTGAGGCTAATTTAAACTTAGAAGAGACTTCTTTTATTACCGTTTAACACTTTTTTGTTTCCTTCCACAGTTGTATTTAGCCTGTTCACAAGTGTTTACAAAAAAATAAATTAAGGCAAGCTTTAAATAGAACTGCTCAATGATTCACCAAGATAGTGTACTGTACTGTTTCTTTTGGAAAGCTGTTTAGATGCACATTTCCCAGTGTGCACTGAAAAAGACTATAAATAAAACAAAATGGAACTGAAATTAAAACAAAATGTGCAGATTTTGCTTCTCTTCTGTGAAGATGCTCATTTAATAATATTTCATGTTGTCATGCACTTTTCTGACATTCGTGGCCTAGGAGAACCTAGCTTGTTGAACTACATTTACTTATTTGGCAGACACTTTTATCCAAAGTGATTTACAGTGTATTCAAGTTATACATTTGATCTGTATTTGTGTTCCGTGGGAATCGAACACACAACCTTTGTGTTGCTAACACAATGCTCTACCAGTTGAGCTACAGAAACAACTAGAAACTACAGGAACTATATTGATAATAGTTCCTGTAGTAATAAATTAGTAGTAATAAATTAATGCAAATTTATTTTTTATGAGGACTGTAGAAATTTGTGCAATCAAAGATTATTTAGACTATTTATATCTATTTGAAAATACAAATAGTTCAACAATTAAAATTGTGTCTTTGTTGTGCTCTGTCATTTGTCCTGTATGCTCATAGACATGACTCTTAATCAGCATAATTACAGTTGATTTAGTGACTGACTAGTTGATTAAGTGTTCAGGCAACCCAACAACTACTCAAACACCCCTGTTTGATTTTTTTAGCCTTACTTTGTCACTCTGACATACCTGTATATACTCAAGCTTGTAGTCAGGTAAATGTAAGCATGAATGAATAACTATATTTTGGTTTATCTCACAGACTGAGATATGAAGTTTGTGTCTTCACCATCACAAACTTGGTATTCCCTGCCTCATGTTTCTTTCTTCATTTCAATCGCTTATGGCTGCAAGCCATCCCACCAGGGACCAGGCAGACAGTAACAATACAAAGCTTTTCTATGATCTTCTTGATTTTATACTTCAAAGAGTTTCAGTGTTCGTTTCCCTTGAGTCCTGCCTTGTGAGATACATTCGCATGAGTGAGAGTGCTGAAGACATGAGTGTGATTGGTATGTGAGGTGTGTTCTCCTGGCAGGATCCTAGCCTAGCTGCCAGGATCCCTGAAGGCCACACATTGGTTTATATAAAACAAAAGGCTGATAAGACCAGCAGCATCAAGATTTTGTCAAAAGTGCAAATGCTTTTGTTTGGGAGATAGTGGGCAATATATCTTCTGCTTCAGTCTCTCTCATTTTCTTTTTGTGATAAATGCTCAGCCTAATACTCTCCTGAGATTATTGCTTTAGCAACCTCAGGATAAAAAAAAAAACAAGATGCATTTGTTTCTGTTTCTCTCTCTCTCTCTCTCTCTCTCTCTCTTTTTCTGCTGTCAGCAGAGGGGTAGATATTGCAACTAGATCTAGAGCTGATAAAATCAGCTTTGGATTAGGAAAACAGACTCAAAAGTTGACTACACCATGGAAAATGAGAAGGATATCTTCTCAGATAAGACACCGGACATACATGTAGGCAGCCCTGACCCACATGTTCTGTTTAACCTTTTTAGTCATAAAACATTAATATTTAGGTTTTCGTGACTTTAATTCATATTACATGAACTAGCAACAAAATTCCATCTTGATAACATGCAATAACATCCTTTATGAAAATAGACGTAATATAAGGTTAAACCAATATAAAGGCACAACAATGCATAAATGCAATGTCCATGCCTATTTTGTGATACAACAGCAGGTTAAAGCTTTCATAATATTTACCTACTGTTATTGTACTGGGAAAATATAAAGGAAAAATCAGAGGCTGGTTTCAGAATTACTAGTGGTGCTTGTTAAGCAAAGTATCACTATTATTCTCCTGCATGCTTCATGTTGTTTTTCTAAACAAACCTTTGGTACATAACTCTGGACGCACAGTTTGTTGTAGACCCATAAATGAGGCGTCAAATTGACTGGCTTATTGAGGACAGGTGTGTTATGACTTTTATAAGCCATCAGGTGCACAATGTTTTTAGGATAAAAAGAGTGGGCGAAAAATTACATAGACTTAACATTGGGCTTAATTTTGACGTCATAGCTCTGCATCAGAATGTCTTACAGACTTGGAAGTCTGCTCATATTGCTCAGCTTAGCAAGCAGCAACAAAAGGTGACCGCACTACAGACTTCCATTGAAAAAAATCCCATTGACTTAACATTGTGCAGATCTTTGTAATGTCACAGCTCTGCATCAGTATGTCAAAGAGACTTGGGGTGAGCTCATATTGCTCATCAAGCAGCAACAAATGGTGACATTAATAGCCATGCCGTACCATCCAGTTACACTACCCTAGCAACCACCTCATTGAATTCAACTGAAAAGGTGACAGGCATCAGAATATCATAGACGAAAGTGGCAACCATTTACTGAACTCTAGCAACCATGTAATGAAATGAATAAGCCATATCTCAGTATTAGAACATTGTAGAGACGTGGGTGGGCTTATTTGAAGTTGACCACTTCCCAGCCACACCCTGGCAACCATTTAGATCATCCTAGAAATCTCATAACATCAAATAAGCCATATTTTAGTATATCTATCATACTAAATCATGCAAGAATCATGCTAAGTCATGTTAAATCATACTAGCATCATGCTAGCATCATGTTCAAACATGTTAACATCATTGAAATATTCTGGTTAGAGTTTTGCATCACTTACAGGCACCATTTTTTTACATTTCCTTCAGAAAATGTACTTATTGAGTTATATTTACAATTTTAACATAATTACCAAAAAGGTAAGGGTTAGGTATAATATGTTAAATAAAATGGTTAAGTTATCCACAAAAGTTGTTTTGAAAAGCATTTTGAGTATCCTAAATACTTGTGCTTTTTGTCACTTTGGGCACTTTAGACCCCATGTCTTTCATTCAAGAAAAAAACAATACTTTGAGTTATTTATGTGATGAGGGGGATAAAATGAAGCACAGGCAAACCATCTACTAAAAATAAAATATGTTGGGTCTTGCACAACTAACAACTATTACCTCTAGAAACTTGCATGTGGCAACAAATATGTTGCAAATTTCTTTACGCCATCAAATCAAAAATCTAAATCAGTCTTTACATTTTTGTGATAGTTGTAGTCTTACAGCTAAATGGAGAATGACACATGCATGTAAATATTGAGATGTATATATGTATAACAGTGGCACTGTTTGCCACTAAAGTATAAGGATACAGCTACATCCCATTGTATCTAGAGATAAAAATATACAACATAAAGCTTTATAGTTGATAAGAAATGCACATTTTATCATTCACCAGATTTTTTTAAACCCTCTGTGTCTTATTCTTGATCTAATCAAAGGATGTTGATCCAGGAACATGTCCTACTTAAATAACATTGATGCCAATGATAACACAACCATATGATTGGATCCCCAGATCTATGAAGCGGCTGTTTTTGGATTTAACACTCAGCTGCACTGTATGACTATTTGCTTGGGTTCACTTGAATAGTAATGGAAAAACATCCTTCTTGACTCATTTGAATCATCTTTGATAATTTACTTAGCTTATCCAGAGGATCTGCATATTCTGTGTCATGAGTAAAACATGCAAATTAAGCAATACATGAGCAAATGAACTAGGTCAGCCGCTTTTCATAAACCATGAGTAAACTTGCCTCTTGAACGCATTTAAGATCACATTTAGTTCTATTCAGGCGGATGAGGACCTAATAGGTCATTTTAGGTCAATAACTTTTAAAATGCTAATAATGTTGTCTTTTCTTTTGACAAAAAACACAGCTATGCATGCATCATCGTAAACTTTGTCTAGTTAAATGAATATTGTTTACATTTTTTAATCAGAAAAATGACACATGTAGGTAAAACTAATCACATTTAATTGTGTATATTAAGAAGCCCCAAAAATGCATTATTGGATAACACTTTACAATGATATTCAATTTGTTAACATTAGATACCATGAAATAACAATTAACGTATAGCATTTAATGTTAAATTCAACATTTACTAGTTGAACGTTGCCTTGCTGTACAACCATCTTATGCAAATGTAAATTTACATTTATTCATTTGGCAGACGCTTAAAAGCGACTTTCAGTGAATTCAAGGTATACATTTGATCAGTACTTGTGTTCCCTGAGAATCAAACCCACAACCTTTGCGTTGCGAACACCAGTTAAACTACAGGAACACAACATAATAATCCCAACATACCCAGAGCTTTATCACTGACACCTTTATAAAGACCTTTTTTTCTGCACTATTTGTGAAAGGCTCTGTTTGGAGAAAAGGGAAAACTAATAAGTTGGTGTTGCTAGGCCAACAGTTAAGCAGTGCTTAACATTTGCAATGAGCAACCCAATTAAATCAAATAAAGACTTCAGTTTATGCTTATTTTTTGCCACACCTTATTAAAGCAGTAAGGAACAAGAGGCCATGTCCTTTAAAGATCTCGTGCTGAACCCCCTAACCTGCGTGTACCCCCTAATCTGAATAAATAATTAGTCAAACAAGTTTATTTTCCTACCAGTTGGTGGCTTGGGGTTACTAAGCATCATTAAAACATGGTACATTAATACAGAATGCTGTATTAATACTGGTGTGTGTTTATAGGATTTTTTTCTAGACAGCTCATTGATCAGAATTCATGGTTAACACTATTTATTTTATGATACAGAATTATATTATAATACGTACAGTTCAAAGCGCATCATTGAAAGTGTTAATTTTAAATTAGTTTAGCATGATTTATTAATTCAAATTTGATACCCCTTTTTATAAGCATCAGGTTAAGAATTTTAAAAACAGGTGAACCAGCTCTTTTCTTTTTTGCGTTAGTCGGAGACTGACAGGCTACATTTCTCATTACCGCCCCCTTTTTCTTCTCATTTTCTTGTGCTTTCGTTCTGATCTGTCACTGGAGTTAATAAGTACCTCCATTTCCATCGCTCTGTCTACTGAGGGCATTCATAAGAATGTTTCATTGAGCTCAACTCAGTTTGTTTGTATTTGGGCTTGTGTGCTTTTTCACAGAGCCAGCTATTACAGGAAAGGAGGCCGTGCTATGCTGCCAGTCAAATGGATGCCCCCCGAGGCTTTTATGGAGGGAATCTTTACCTCGAAAACAGATACATGGTGAGTGCTGTAAAGTAATTAAATAAAAGATTCTTGGTTTCATTTGATTCAGTCACCATATGTTCTCTCAGATGTTATCACAACCCCTGCTATTTTTCACACTCTGATTCCATTGTTTCCTTAATTATTGCGCTTGTATCTTCTATCCTTCACTCTCTTTGCTTTCCGTGTTTGTAGGTCATTTGGAGTTTTGCTGTGGGAGATCTTTTCGCTGGGTTACATGCCGTACCCGAGCCGCAGTAATCAGGAGGTGCTGGAGTTTGTGACTAATGGAGGCCGGATGGATCCACCCAAGAATTGCCCTGGGCCAGTGTAAGAGGGCCTTATTCTCAAACACATTGATTATTTACATTGTACTCAGGTAACAAAAATGGATGGTGTTAAATAATGGGTTCCAGTACAATGTACCATAAAATGTCAGAGATTCATTGTCTGATGCAAATGACTTTTGAATATGAACTGCTGGGTGATTACTGTCTTCCTAAACAATAATAATTACTGTAAGTAAAAATTAACTAGAGTAACAATTAAATTATTTTAACTCTAAAATGTATTTTTTTTTTTTTTAAATGTAACCAAATGCTTGATTATTTTGCTTACCATATAGGTACCGGATAATGACACAAAGTTGGCAGCATCAACCAGAAGACAGGCCAAACTTCTCAACTATTCTAGAGAGGATTGACTATTGTCTACAGGTACAGCATCCTTAAACTGGATTTCCTATTTATACAGTGTAAAAATTTGACCAATGAACAGGAATTTTCTACTCCAATCAAATCCAACACGCAATGCCGTGATCATATGGCAACAACATGTTCAACTTTTTGAAACATTGCAGTTTGTTGTAATCAGATGTGGATTGTATACTGTATTTTAAAAATTGCATACAATTTTTGTGAAATTTTAATTAAATTAAATACACACGTCAACAATTTTTCATTGTCTTTAAAAAGAATTTGATGTTGTATAACTAATGTTTTTTATTCAACTCCAAGGATCCAGATGTGGTGAACGTGCCTTTGCCAGTCGAGTATGGCCCAATCCCTGAGGAAGAGGAGCGGGTACCCATGCGTCCTGACGACCCCTCTGTCCCCTCCTTGCTTGTAAACCCTCAGGGTGCTGAGGATACATCATCTGTCTCTGCCGCTAATGCTGAGCAGTCTAAGAGAGATGGGGAAACCCTGCTCATGACCAGCCATTCCTCTGATAACAAAACACAGCCTGCTCCCCCATCTCAGCCTCACACCCATCACCACCCACACCCCCCAGTGGCCACTGCTCCCATACCTACTGCCAAACCTTCCTCCACAAATCCCCTGACCACCCAAGAGGGAGGCCATGTGAACCTGGGCTTCATGCAGGCCCACCCAACAGAAAAGGAGAACGGTAATGGGAAGCCCACCAACCTGTGGAACCCCACTTATGGCTCCTGGTTCCTGCAACAGCAACAGAAGAGGCAGCAGGCCCAGGCTCAAAGGCAGACAAGTGGCCCACGGATCCCAGGTGAAGGTCAGGAACAAGCAGGCCGGACAGTGACAGTAGCAGAAGCTCTGGGTTTGCAGCAAAAACAGAAACAGCAACAGTACCAACAACAGCTTCAGCGCCAACATCAACAACAGCAGCAACAGCAGCAACAAGGTCTCTGTCGACCACTTTTACCCCCTCCACCCCCACCTGCCCCGGCCCCTCTACTCCTGGATTCAGCCACCTTAGCACCAGTTCCGCTCTACAGACTTCGTCGCTTCCCTTGTGGGAACATTGGTTACGGCTACCAGGAGCAGGGCCTGCCCATGGAGCCTATGTCGGGGCCCCAGCCACCACCTCCTCATCCTGGCCAGCAGAGGCCCATTTCACTGGCTCGGGCCAGTGGGCCTGAGGACAGCCGCCCACTTTTGGTCACCATGGGTACAGTGCAGGACTCCAGACTCCCTAAAATAGAAGGACATAATGCCACTGTGCTGTGATTATGCACGCTCTCTTTCTGTCAGTGCCCACTCTGCGAAACACTGTGCTGTCCAGCTACATCCACCCTTTGTGCTTTTTTACTTTGTGCTTTGCCATGAGGTTGGGACCGAATAGAAAGGTTAAATACCATAAACTCAGAGAATCTTCTCTGAAATTAACAGTCAAATGATTGTTAGTTATTTGGATACAGAAATAAGACTGTCGTTTTACTGAAAGCCACATTTGAAAGCTTGAGAGACAAAAAAACAACCGATTAAGCCCTCACATGGACTAATTCTGCGAAAAAGACTATATTATATGATATTTTTCCAAAATTGGGGAGGAAAAAAATGTTTGTTGATGTTTGCTTGCCTGCTTGTTTATTTATTCATTTGTTAATTTATTATTTCAGGGTCATGTAAATTATTAATGGGTGTGCTTCAGAAAGCAAACTGCCCCCATTCATTATGTATCATTTTGTTCACTCTTAGACTTTGTTAGCTTTTAAACTGCCGCAGTTTTCATCTATCAAATATAATGAATAAAAGGAATCTCTAATGGCTTGCGTGTGGGAAAAGAAGAGTCGTAGGCAGTTGGTGGCTTTTTGTGATGTGATAACCAGGTGACATGCTGTTAGAATGGAAACAACTGAAAACCAGTGAATAAAGACATTTTCACAGGATTTGTAATACAACTTCAAAGCACATCTTACCACGACCATCATGCACTGTTTTAACTTTCACATGAAAAGTGCTGTAAAAAACCCATTTGTGGGCTTTAAAGGTAGTAAGAAAGCAGGAATTAAGTACAGAAATAATTTTATGAAAAACGAGAGGTAATACATTTGTGATCAGAATAAGGAAAAACTGCGTTCATATATAGCAGAGAAACAAAAATGTTTTCTCTGTTGGTTTAAGCCAGGTTGATTTATGCTGGTCTAGCTAGTGAATTTTTAACAGAAAATCTTAATAGAGGACCAGCATTCCATGCTGGGGACCAGTATCCAAAACCCAACAGATGCTGGTGAAAAGTGCAAAAGCATTTTAATTTCCACAATGGCAAAACCCAAGTATGATACATCATACAAATAGACAAACAGTCAATGTCTGTTTTTTCAAAAGGTCATCTGCAAATGTTTGTTTGAACACTATGTGTGACGCTAACACTGCAGCTTGACGCTTTGCTCCGTAAAGTTCACTGCATTGCGGAATATTGACACAAGCCATGTGAAATGCTCTGGACTTGACTGCTGTATGAATCGATGGTGTTGGCTGTGTAAGATGAAATTCCTGCATTTTAAATATGATTCTAATGCCTTCATTCCATAGTTTTCTGTTTGGCATTGACATTTGACAAATGAAAATTATTATTTTTTTGTGTACATAAGAGCCTTGTTTGCTCAAAACATTATTAACTGTCCATTTCTCTTGGTTTCTGTTTCTTTGTGCAAAGCACTTACCTAAAACATATTAATGAATAATTATAAATTTATTTCCACATTTATTTCCACACTTCATTTTAGACTTAAGCTTAAACAGCCAATGTTACAGGCATATAACTTTCTGCTCAGTTCTCTCAAGCTGCTATTTCAAATACATTGTTTTGTACTATAATCATTTACTATGGGAAAGACATGCTGTACTTGATAGTAAGAATTAAAAAAAAAGAATATCTTGTGGGTTATTTTTCATTCATTGAGAGGGTCTAGTATTTTTGTTACTAGTGGTCTAATTGTGAAAAAAATTGTTCATCGTATCTTTCTTTGTCACCTTCGTAAAAAGTTCTATATTAATAATATCACAGAATGATAACTAAGAAAGATGTTTAAAATATGACTATGTTACAGACCTGGTAACTTTGTTATAATTTAACGGCTTTTTGTTAGCATTCATGCTATTTTGTTGTCATAAATAGTATATTTATGTACATTTTGAAAAACAATACTATTGTTTGGGATTTTAAAATTTACTTAGTTTACAGCCTGAGGTTTGCGAGCTGCCTGATATGGTGTCGGGAAAAAAAACACACATTCATAAAATAGAGTGAGTGGTATTGCATGAAGATGAAAAACATTTTTTTTTTCTTGTTTTCAATTTTTCTTTTGATTTTGCTCATAATGACACACTTGTAAAAATGTTGTAAAACCTTATTGTATCATGTATCTGTTAATCTCTGTAATTTGACATTCAATGATGAGATCTGAGAAATTAATAAATGACTATTTAATAACTTTGTCCCCCTCCCAAGCTCAACATACTTTATTTAAAGCTAGTATTCTGTATAATCACATACCATGTGATGAAACAGTTTGACTAATTAGGAATGAGCTCCAGGGGGTTTTCTTTGCTCATCACACAGAATTAAGAAAAATACACTTTAAACCAAATCTCAACTGTGTGTTACAAAAGCATTATAAACATTATAAACTAAAGCAACTGTACAGTACT
>JAZGTK010011652.1:0-15441 GCA_036877625.1 Ambastaia sidthimunki | reverse complement strand
TTGTATTAGCTGTTCCTTTAAGGAAAATGAGCACGACAGCTGAAACACAGGCAGAGAATTTGCTCTGAATGTAATGAAGAGAAGAAAAAAACAGTTCCTTCCCCTGCAGGTCTCAATCTACCATCCGCCCGCTGTGAGACACTGAACCCACCCTGAGGAGAGACAGACAGCTGGGGTAAAGGAGAGATCAGAACTGGCCACAGAACCGGCGGTGATTAGAGTAATGTGGGTTTTTCTGAGCCCATCGGCAGCTGTGGCAGGTTGGGGAGCAGAATGGGCAGATAAAAGCCAGCGGTGAGCAGCTTTAATTAAATAATGGGACATTATACGGCCGGATTATCTGAGTCTCGGGTGCGAGGACACAGAACAGCAGGATGGCAGGACAATGGAAGTGCTGAGCAGCGCAAGACTGGACATCAGCCAAGAGAGGAGAGAAATCCAGAAATCCAGAGGTTGTGTGTGTGTGTGTGTGTGTGTGAACAGACAGCGAAAGGGAAGACACACACACACACAGCAGAACTCTAATGAGGCTGAACAGAAGATCTGGACTTGAGGTTAAATCAATGATGTGTGTGTGTCTGAGCTACTGTCTGACACTAAATGCCAGTTACTGTTCACACACACACACACACACACACACACACAGGTTAAATAATTAGCCTCTCTGCTCCACACCATTATCAAATAAACTGTGTCAGTACACGAGCCCCCCCCCCCACCCCCCACACAGCCTCTGTCCGTTTGTGCCTCTGTCCCTGTTTTTGTTAACAGTTTTTTGACCCTCACCAGGGTTTGGGGTAAATGGGGCAAATTACGGCCGAGTTTATTTTCTTTTTTTATTTTTTTGCATGCTTTCTTACTGAAGCCACCTGTAATAAGGTGCAGACATCATGTTAATGGAACTGGACCACGGCAGGTAGCCGGGAATACATAATGCTTTAATGTCCAGAAGACTCTGTAGCTGGTGTAAGCACTGTGTAGCCTCCAATCATGTTGCCAGTAAATGAATACTGAGCCGGGACACTGCTGCACAAGTGCTGACTTACAAACAACAAGATACAAACAAGTTCCTGAAGAGGAAATCAGGGCGCTTGAAATTCGAATTCTATTATTTTTTAATAGTGTGATTTAGGTTAAGTCAGTGTCAGATACAGGCTCTGTTCCAATGGCTAAAATGCTGCCTTATAAGTAGCAACTCATCCAAAAATTAGGTTGCATAATGCTAAGAGTGTTACAGGATAGTGATATTTTTGTCTTGTTTTGAATCTTAATACATTTTTGGTGTATTTTCAAAACAAGATTGCAGTTCTTTTATTTATTTATGAGGCTGTTTTATTATATAGTTAAAGTGTTTTTCTTTAGTGAGGAACATTTGCGTTTTTTCAATTTTCAGTCAAAATAAGCATGTAAGCAGTGTCATGTTTACATTGTTTTTCAATGAAAAGTTCAGCTGTTTTCATTATTCAACAGAAACGTTAATATAAAGCAAATAACAACCTGTAATGAAATGCATTTTGTTCATTTTTGCAGTAGTATTATGTTATATATATATACTGTTGTGACGGGTGCAACTTTTGTTTAGAGTTTGTTTGTAGGAGCACTGAGCTACAGTGAAATAATCCTGAAGTTTATAATAGTAAATCTATAAAAATAATTTATAATTTCTTGGGAAATGTCAGTTTGCCTTAATTTGACATTAACATACATAAAGAACAATATGTAACATAACCTGCAATTTTATGTTTCAAACAGAGATGGCGGTAGAGAATCAAGAGTTATGGATTACAGCTTTAAATGATCATTTAAAGTGTTAGAAAAACCTTTAGCTTTCTGAAATTAGCATGACCGCAGAGACGTTCACTTTTTCTCACTTGTGTCTCCAGTTGTGTTTAGTTGTTTAGTTGTGTTTAGTTGTTTAGTTGTGTTCTCTGCATGCAGTTTGCTGGTCTTTGACCTGGTTTATGTGAGCTATTACTGCTCATAGCATGATCGATTACCCATAAAACATGCTTGCCACTGCTGAGTTATGATTGTGGAACAGCCAATAAATTGTTTTAGATGTCTTATTACAACAAGTTACCCGACCAGCATGTTAAATGACTGACTTGTAAATCAGGGGCTGTTTTAGAATGAGCTCTTTACATTTGTGATAATTATGTTCTTTATTCTCTTAAAAACATCACTGTAAGTGTGTTTTTAAGGTTGTTTAAATATTGTCATCTGTCAGGTATAATTATGATTGTTAGCTGGCTTAGGTAAACACAATATCTGCTATAATGTCTATTTGTTAAAAACTTTTGAGCTTACATCTCAAAAGCATTGTTACATTTTGATGGTTTGTCAGATGCATTTAGTATCTAACTGCGTTTGGATTATGATTGTCACAAAAGAAAACTCAGCTTTTGTACAGAAACTGTTGAAGCTTTTGCTTCTCCTGAAGCAGAGTTTAAATGTAGTGTGACTTTAAGTGTAGTGAACTCCCTACTGCCTTCCAATGTAAGACCAAAGTTTTGTAACCAAGGCAGATGTTGAGCCTTCAAAAGTTGTATTTGTACAAAAAAAGTATTTGTGTGAAAAGTTGTACGAAGTTGTATATGTAAAAAGTGTATTCGCACACGCGTGTGCCTTTGACCCTCCTTCACCCTGTCTGTCCCATGACGCTCCCTTGAGAAGGGGGGTCTTCACCTCCAAAAACTGGCAACTGCCCGAACCTCCCGGGATACTTGCAAAAAGACACATCAAGTTTGAAAAATTGAGACTGCGTAGAGGAGAAAAGGGACAGATGGACAGAAAGAGAGCAAAACAAAAAGAGAAAAATAGCTGGAGAAAACGAGACAGAGATGTTTCAAATAAGACAGTAGAAATGGAGAAAAAGTACAGACAGACAGAGAGAACACAACAAAGTTGACAGTGATTGTGTAGGATGTTTTGGAGGACAGGAGGAGGAGGAGAGAAGGTAAAATATGAAGATGGAGAAGGTTACATGCCTGGAAAGGAAAGATGCTGAGGAGCTGGAATAATGTGGAAAACACAAAGAGGTTGAAGAAGTGAGTCATGAGTGCTCTGTTTATACTTTCAGGTACAGTGACTGATTCATATCCACCTATTTCAGCCTTGAGAGTTTAACCGATGAACTTCACCTGCCGGATCTACGGTTGGATCATAATTCTCTGCATTGTGCAGGAAAGCCGGCGTCAAACTAAGCGAGTAAAATTCATAAATTCAGCTGATGCAAAAAGCAGAAATTCAGGGAACCTTCACCTGCGACCATTTAATAAACCCAGCAGACTGCACAAAGTCATTATAAATGTTTCTTGCGGGATTCAAATCTAATGACTAAATATTGCAAATATGATTTGTGCACTTGTACTTCAATTATTAACTGTATCTCTAATCTGAATCTCATGAATATTATTACTAAGGTTTCATGTGGACCTAGTTGAGGGAGGAAAAGCAAAACATTTGGACATGACTGAAATGCTCACCCAGGGATGGAAATGTCACAAGGGCAAAACTGAAAGATAAACAGATTTGAATGTCTTAATTTTAAAGTTTTTTTAAAACTTATTTATTCAATTAGAGCACTTTATTAGCTCAGAATTCACACCTCACCCACAAATATTTCTGAAGTTGTTTGAACTAAGATATAATTGTCACTCAGTTTCCTTGAGATTGATGTTAGTTAGATGTTGTGATTAATAAAATAATACAATTTAGACGTTTCAATCATACGGCCAATACAGAATTTGTAATGTAATTACAATTGAGAATTATTATTAGAGATTATTATTAAAAATGTCTCTTTCTTTCTTTCTTTCTTTCTTTCTTTCTTTCTTTCTTTCTTTCTTTCTTTCTTTCGTTCTTTCGTTCTTTCGTTCTTTCTTTCTTTCTACAATTGGCTGCAATGTCTCCAAATTGTTTTAAATCTGAACGTATGAAAACAGAGGGACTCCAGCTGGAAATTAGACGGTAAGAGAAGATGAAACACCATCATCATATGAGTAAACTTCACAACATCACAAACACACACACACACTCCGACAGCTACACAAATCTACAGGGATTTAATGCTATTTGTACAGTCTTCAATTTTTAACTTCCCACATAAAGGTCGAGGGATGAACCGGAATGCTGTTCTCTGATGGCACGCGGACGTTTGATTCCGGAAAGTCACAGGATGCCTGAACACATGTGACAGGCGTGCAGAGGGCCGCGTGTTTGATCACACGCCTGCCTGGGCACATGTCACTCTGTCTCCACTGCAGAAGATCCCCTGTGGATTGAATTTCTCTGTGAGCTTCCTCTGCTCTGGGTGGCAGAAGATAATAACTAAAGGGAAAAGAGAGACGGAACGAGACATCAGTGTCTTGGCACATATGTTATACGTGGTCTGATTTGAGGACATGTCACATTGCAGCTGCACAAGCGTGTGTGTGTGTGTGTGTGTGTGTGTGGGAGAGCAGAAGCATGCTACAATGAAACTCTTTAACCACGTCAAATAAATCCCTTATTGTTAAAGAGGAGGCAGAGAAAATCCACAAAACAGCCTCAAAACACAATGTTTCCGGATCAGTGTTTTAAAGAAGGATGTGAATTTGATAGCTGTCCTTACAGAAAAGACAAAAAACATGTCACCATATGCCTTATTCACTTTCAATATTTTAAAGTTGTTGGTATGTTTTAAAAATGTTACAGTACAAAAAGTCTTTGAAGCAAGCAATGTTAATACAGCGTCTAAAAAACTGAATGTTTTGAACATTCCTGGAGCTTTTAAAACATGAGTGAAGTTTGTGTTACTTAATAGAAACAATAGGGAACCGTTCTTACAACCTAAAATTGTTAGCTGTTGAGGGAGAGAGAGGTCAGATCACTGCAGGCTGATGTGACAGTTGTAATAACCTGCTGAAGTCTGGGACTGCCAAAGAAGAGGGGGATTGTGGGATAGCGCTCTGATAGTCATCTGTCTCCACGCGTAGTTGGCAGGACCGAGGTCAAAAGGTCAGATGATGCTCCCTGTGTAGAGGCATTGACTGCTTTATTTGTAAAGAAAACAGAAAGGCACGATTTATTTACAGCCGTGCGCACGGACACGCACACCTTCACATCCCGATAAGACTAGCGCTTTATATGCTGGAGATGCCTGTCTAATTCAGTGTCAGGAAAACAAATAAAAACAAGACAAAAGAAGCAACTGTGAAATTAGAAAGAGAAGAGAAAGAGAGAGAGAGAATTAGATGGAGAGCTCAGTGGAGAGTGAGACATAAAGCGAAACACAGTAAAACACTGTATAAAAACTATAAAAAGGTCTCCGAGCTGTTTTTCTCTTCATCATACACAGAGCCCTCTTCATAACTCACAGACGTCGTTCTTTTAGAGGAAACACTTTTTAAATAGATTTCCTGCTATTTGGATGCATGTTATGCAAAAGTTTTTTCTAAGTACTATAAAATACATACTGTAAAATGTTAACACAAAACACATTTAAGGTGAAGTATTGATTATTTTATTGGTTATTTACATAATCGTCTTGTGAGTGCCAACCTAAAGCTATTTGGAAGTTAATTTTTATTTTGGATTTGGATGTAGTTTAAAGAAGAACGTTTTATTCAATGAATTCCACTTTTAGTTCAAGTTTATCTTATAAATGTAACATTGTTTCAGAACTGAAAACTATTTCTACCTGTTGCAACCTCTAAACTTATCTACCAGTAGTGGCTAACTAGACCGCGCTAACCAGCCCAGCCTTGACCGCTTACTAGTGACAGACAAGTTCATTCTCAGGTGTTGTTTCAGAGTAACTTGTCTATAGTTAAATTATCATGAACTGTACCGTTATTTCAGAGCACAGTAAGCTTAACTTACATTTCTTAGTGGTTAATCCCAAACAGTGTCTTTCCTGTGGTGACACAATCCTCGCGTGTGTTTTTGTGTGAGGACGCTGCGTGTGGACAGCTCTGATGTACATGTTTTATAGCTGTACTAAAATTGCCACGGACCTTCTGTTCAGAAAATCCAAGGTCAGGATATTTATGACCATAAAACACAATAAAGCAGCGGACAGCAGCCCTCTATCCACTTTGATTCCCTCTGTCCCTGAAGAGAAAATCAAAAAATCTGCGGCACACAATCACTATGGCGACCGTTACCGCAGTTGCTACAACTATCGCCATGGCGATATAAGGTCCTATAGCTGTATGTTTAATAGTTGTTTTGATCTTCTCTGCTGCATGTTAGAATCTCAGTTGCTCTTTCTACAAAAGTTAAACAGTGTTTGCAACACAGCAAGAGCATTTTTGATTAAAGATTACAAGGTAAAAAATAAACTATGCAGAAATAAATATGCTGCATAACTCAGAATAAGACCAGTAACATACAAAAATAAAAATATAAATAGATCAATTTTCATTTCATACTGACACTACAGTGTGTTATTTTAGCAGCACTAGAATCAAACGGTATAAAAATGTTTTTAAACAGCTCGTCCGAACACAATCTTTTATTGGTTAAACACGCAGTTCAAGTTAAGTTAACTTTCAACTTCCTGTATATTTCTCTCCAATGCATCAGAAGTTTTAAAAGATTACCCCCCCAAAACATCCTCACACACACACACACAAGCAGGTGTGTGCAGGCAGGATCAAAGTGTGTTTTACAGTTCAGAGGCGACAAAGACAAATGTGTAAAAGAGGCTGTGTGCTGAGGTCATCACCTGCCCCTGCCGTGCTTTAAAATAATGAAGCGAAGAGTTCAGCTACTTCAAACCAGACGCTTCTCTTTTCACTCCTCTTTCTACAGGGATCAAAGGGGAGTTTGGGGAAGTGCCGGTGTGGTACGTTTGTGACAGATATAAACAATGGATTGTTTGTGTCTGTCTTTGGAACTTTACGTGTGTGAGAGAACGAGAGAGACAGAGAGAAGTGAGATGGCAAAAAGTTGCAAACAGTTGAAAGTAAACAGTATAAAATAACAATATTTATCAAACTAGGATTTGGTGGCAGGTCCATATATCGACGAGGTTAATTAATTAGCCAATAATTGGCCTTTTTTGAGGTTATTGACTCATGATGGCACATAACTGCATCTGACTTTTTCTCTTTATATGTCATTGTTTTCTTTTTCATATTCATTTCATGTATTGAATTTTCATTTGATATGTGAATTTAACTCAAAATCCAAATTAGATCAAAATTGGCCCACAGAATTTAAAAAAGAAAATTTTCTGTTGGGGTTTTCTGTTGGGGTTAGTTTATTAAAATTACACTTAGCTGTATATAAATAAAGGTTTATGGTATGTCTATGGTATGGTTATTTAGACACCTAAATAAATGTGTGTGAGTGTGTGTGTGTGTGCCTCATTTGCTAAAACACTATAAAAATATAGTAAACATTTTTTTTATTGTGAAAGGTTTTCTGTTATGGTTAGGGTGTGGGTTTATAACTACCTGTGTACAGAAACAATTGGAAGAAGTCTATGGAATGTCCCCATTTAGATTATCTATAATGTCCCTATTATAGATAAGTAAACGTGTGTGTGTGTGTGTGTGTCTCTTGGACTGCATCTCTGAGTTGTTTTTTGTCTCTGTATCTGTACGCTGCAGCACTGAAGGCACTTGATTTATTTGGCTGTAATTGCCTAATTCAGCTGGTCTATGTCCATTCAGAGAGACTCTGTCCTCAGCTCACTGTCTCACTCACCCCACAGTGGAGCAGCGTGCCAGCGTAATACTGTCAAACCAAACACCACCCGCTGTGATTGATCACCCTCTCTCCAGCCAACTGAACAAACTGTTATTGTAGTCCAGGCCTGCAGAGTTTAACCAGGTGCTGTTGTGTGGAGTCGCTCGTGAAGGAAGAGACTTTACAGTACAGTGTGATGACCAATCAGAACGCACAAACCTTCATCATCAGGTCAGAATGTGTATAGTTAATGCTGTAACATCTAAAGATCTGCATGTTTTTATTCCCTCATAAAGAGTTTTAGTTTATGATTAATCCCGTGACTTGATTGACTAACCAACTGAAGATGAATAAGCATAATGCTTCTGGAACGTTTTTAACACAGTTTGCCTGCCGCATTGTCCTGTCTGAGTGTGTGTGAGTGTGTGTGTGCATCTTTATCTGCTGTGTTTCCAACAACGGCAGCCCAAGACGAGATACTGAGATGTGCTGGGATTGCATGTTTATTCAACTCCACCTGAGGCTAAGCAGATAAGGTAGAGGTGAGAGAGAACGAGAGCGAGCGAGGGTGAGAGGAGATGGTGAGATTTCAGTAGTGATTTTTCTCTTGAGCTCTGTGCCATACCTTCTACCTTTACCCAACTTCCTGTACCCCTCATTTACATTTCATTATTTAGCCTGCAGTGTTGTGTTGCAGCCTCGGCCGCATCTGCTGCCATAGCAACGGTGTAGCGCTGTATTTGGTGAGAGCGGCTGCTGGAATAAGAGGAGCATTATTGAGTTTCTCATCTGTCAGTCAAGCGTGTCTGTCCAGCACTCCTGTAGACTATGTGGACCTCATTTTTCTCTCGTTTCTTTGATGGACGTCCCTGTGATGTGACTAAAACTCCATAACCAGAGTCTTCCCTGCTAACAATTTTACATTGTATGAACATCTCCCTAACATTTAGTATTAAAAATGTTAATTTGTTCTAGGAATGTTCAAAACATCCAATTTTTTAGACATTGTATTAAAATTATTGCTTGGTTGTAAGAACGTTCTGTAACATCTGTAAAATGTTCCACTTACAATTTAAGGAATAATGTTTTTGATATATGATATATAACGTTAAAAAAAGTGTCCTACCATGATTACTGCAAGAACGTTTTTGATAACTTTGAAAGAACTTTTAGTAAATGTTAGCCAACATTGGGAGAACATCCTCTGTTAGCTGGGTTTGTGCTTTAGCTGAAGTGAGTTGTAATCATTTCAGACACATGTTAAAAGTTCACGTTTGTGCTACATACATCAGGAGATATAAAAAACAGATCCACACTGTTTTTACACAAATTTAATATCCCCGGCTCAGCTACAAAAAACAAATTGGAAACAAACATCTGACTCCAATTTAATATGAATTGCCTTTATATTTAGTCAATATTTTAACATGTTATATTTATTTTTTACTCCTTCTGAAAAAAATCATTTTGAAAAATGTTTAAACATTTATTAGGTTAAACTTCAATGAAAATATAAAAGATTTATCAGCATAAATAAAACACAGCCTGTGAAACTCTTGTTGCGGAAACCTGAGCTTGTGAAATAAAAGTTTACTGAAGTTCTTGCTACTTTTTGGAAGTTGCTGTATTTTAAATTTTTTCACTTTGGAAATGTTCCACGTTTTAAAAACAGTTTAAGATATTGGATTCCCGTGTCATGTTGTTATGGCAACAGCCTATTTACTCTCCGACAGACACGTAATTTAGTCCAGGATCACCTGTAATCATTTACTTATCTGTATTCAATCTGATATTTACAGGATGTGTTGAGTGCAAGAATTAACCAGCTTCTGTTTAGCTGAAGTAGCTGAAACATGATGTTTTCGTGACAAAATCGAAACACTTTGGTCAACAAAAAGTGACGGAACGTTTCACGAATTCGTTTTGTATGCGTGTCTCAATTTTCTGCATCTCATAAATACATTCTTACTCTTCCTTTATTTCATTTGAATGTTTTAGCACATCTGTGTCCAGGCGGCATATTTTCATAGCTTTAAATCACACTTTTATTTCAGTGATTTGTCACGCTTACAGCCTGCCGTCTCCTCTCTGTATATCTGGACTCAGGAGAGAGCATTACACCAGCATGACTGATGTTTTCATCTGTGATAAGTGTGGCTCATATTCTTCAACTCTTTCTGTTGCAGGCTGGAGAGCAAAGGAGAGGTTACACACTCGTCTCACCGCACTAGCTCACTAAAAAGTAGGTGTCATAGAATGTTGTTGTATTTTAGGCTATTTATTAAGTATTGATTTAAAGGTGAGGGGTAATTTCTGTCACTAGTATCACCCAATGTAATTAAAAGTTGTCTTTGAGCTTTAAACCAGGACAGGAGAAAGTATTTTAACAGTGAAAAAAAAATTACACAACACTTTCCTGAGAGCATTTAATTGACTATGAATCGTTTATGAATCCAAAGCTCCAATGAACTAGAAACTTCTACCATGTCCTGACACTGCCATCTCCAGAACCTGAATCAGACACTCTCGTCCATCTCACCACGATCCCAACATCTCACAACCAGTCAGTAGATGAATTTATGCAATGTGAAATTCAGCATGCCAGCATTTGTGTGTGTGTGTGTGTTCACGAGTTCTTCTGCCTGCCAAGCTGATGGAGTGGTTTTCACAATAAATTAACAATTGTAATCTTGAGCATTTTAAAGGAACAAGCTGTTGCTTCCTCTTTTTTTCTCCCTCTCCTACTTTGTCGTCTATTTCTCGCTCTCTTCCACTTATCTCCAGGTCTTAGTCGTCTTCCTGCATAATTAGGGCACGTCAAGTCACATTACCTGTCTGCTGGTTCAGCCCTCATTTGCTTTTTCTGTCACTGACGTGTCAGAGAAAATTCGTCAAACGACCCCGCTAATGGAACTGAGAGAAAGCTCAAAATTACAAAAGATTTATGACATTTACGCCTGAACTTTCTCCAGTCGTCTCTCTTGTTCTCTATGGCTATTAATTCCTTCTATATTTGATGAGGAGAGAATCAGAACACATCGGGTCATGTTGATGCTGGTCGGAGTGTCGGCGTAGGAGCGCTTTGTGTTTTCTTCTTTTAGAAAGTCTTAAAATGGCTGCCACTGTTTGCTTCCATTTTAGGACCCAGCAGGACTCGTGTTTTGTGTGTTGGCTATTCACACCTGAGGTGCTGCTGTTAAACTAGTCAAAAAAGCCCTGTATGAAATGAATAAAGCACAAATGGCCTCTTAAATAGGCATTTAAAACGTCAAGAGTCTGTCGTGCATAAAGTGGCTTTTAAAACTGCCTTCACACAGTGGTTGTACCTCTGGTTATTTCAGAGACTGAGCTAGTAGTAAAACATGACCTTTGCCAACACAGAGCAGGTTTTTGTTTCTTTGCCTTCAGTAAAGCACATTATGAAACATGACAGGGTTTGAAAACATTGTCAAAACATGAAAGCGTGCTCTAAATTTTGTGGTTTAAAATTCTGTTTTTGAGACATAAGGTCAGCGTGTTCATAATATTATGAATAAACCTGTTCCTTTGATTTTAAGATTTTTTTTGGCCCTTATGTTTCACTTTAACTGTCTGTCTTTTCCTCACAGTTTTTTGTCCTTTTTGTATTTGGGTCTTGAGTCTTATAGTCCTTAGTTTTACTTTCACAGATAGACTATCTCCCATGTCTGCCATTGCTTGAAACAAAGACGTGTGTGTGTATATGTGTGTGTGTGGGGTCCTGGTATTTACTACGTCCCCACAAGTATATTAATGCCAGTAAATTTTGACATTTGTACAGCATAAAAACCATCACGTCCGTGCAGGCCTCTCTTTCCTCACCGATCTCATACATATACACCAATGTGCGTTGTGTGTGTGTTTGAAGACAGCTGATTGGACAGGGGAATGATGTGGGCCGGTGGCCATTGTAATGCCGTGTGCCGTGTGTGGCAGTAACAGCTTCACCTCAAGGTCAGCCTCCTGTGAGTAGAATACACAACAGACCCCGACTCTGCTTCCAGTGCTAAATATGAGCTGTGTGTGCAGGATCGAGCGCAAACTCTGGAAACACAGTTCATGAATGTACACTGACTGACTGGAAGGGTTAATTGTGTGCCCTTCAGAAAGCATTTAACACGTCTTAAAACTGAGGTAGCAAACAGGCAGAAATCAGTGTAATTTGAATCTGAATTTAAGTAGAAATGGAAATTCAAGAATTTCAAATGACATCTTTGCAATTTTAAAAGTACATTTTTTTAGTAATCCAATACATTTTTGCCATACTTTACCTAAAACGTATTGAATAAGTTGTTTTTTTAACTTTTCTTTGTATTTACCTTAAAAGCAACACAGTGGCCATTTTGTGATGCAGTACGTTAAGTTTAGTTTGGAAGTTTATGAATCTGTCTCATCATACAACACTGTTTTCTGCATATCTGAGCAATAATGTCACAATATATGATGTAATGACATTTGTTTTCTTACTATACCTTGATATGATCATGTTGCATTTTGTTGAATTACAATACAGTCATTTTTATTCAAAATACAATTCAACAGCCTGTGGAGCGACCAGTTCAGGTTCAAAGAATGCAGCGATTGACCAATCAGAAGCAAGTGTTCTAGAAAGCTATAACAATATATTTTCTTTATCCCCTTTCTTTACCTCCTTTCATTCTAATAAACTGAATAATCACAGTAAATATGACCTCACATTCATTGTTCAGAAGCTCAGATCAGACAGTCACATGATCATAATCAGACATGATCATATGTGTGTGTTCAGTGTTCTAACATGTTCAGACGTGTCATGACAGGGGCCACTAAACCACCTGCAACCTTAATTTGTTGTGCCAGTCATTTTCTCTGCTCCATGCTGGCCAAAGTGTGCCTAAAATACGGTGAACTCACAGAGAGAAACACAGACAAACAAAAGGAAAGAGGAAAAAACTGCAGATGCAGAAAGAGACCGTCGTGCATGTCACACAGATTCACATAATGCGACGCCGGTGAGTTCAGAAAGTCTTTTATCACTTCTAATTGAGGGAGGTGTTCCAAAAACACAGCATGGCTCTGTTCTCACAGAAACAAATGATAAAATTACAGGAGAAAAGTTCACAGTTGACTGATTGGTTCGGGATGTAAGGCTGGTGATAAACTCAATTTAAAATTCATCAAAGATGATTAAATTATCTGAAGAAAATGTGAGAAAAGAAAATGACCCATGAAATACTCGCTGCAACAATGCTAGGATGGTTTCTAAGGCCTTCTGGTTGGTTGCTAGGGTGTTTTTGTGAGGTTTCTACTGTGAGTGGTTGCTTACTGGCCCAACTGAAGAGCTCAGCCATCTTTTTGGACATGGTGTCATGGTAATACCATCATGTTTTTTAAATACCTTAGAGTTTGACATAAATACTGTTTCTGCATGAATGCACAGTAAATGTTCTGTACTGTTATATTAAAGATTCATTAATGTGACATATATGTAATGTAATATTGTCCCTGTTCCTCTTTTGTAAGACAATTTTACAGTATGTTTTTCACTGTATTTACAGATAAGGTGTTCTGTCCTGAACTCATATGTGCAATTTTTCTCACAGAACATGGATTGACAGCCTCACATCAAAAAGCCAGAGGAAATTTCTCCTGCTCTGCATTCGGTAAGATAATAACCAAATCATGTTATATAAGGCTCATATGTTATGGCTGTAAGCTGGGGCCTTGAAGACTTTTGAAAACTCAACTAAAAAACTAAACCCACTGAAAAATGTTTACAATAAAGATCTACCCAGCTAACAGAACGTTTTCAGAAGGTTGATTAACGTTCTATAAATTTCCTCTCAAAGTTAGTAAAAATGTTCTTGCAGTAACACGTTTTAAACGTTACAGTTTTAAACATTATATATCATATGCAAAAACGTTATGTTCAAGTAGTTATTGAAATGTTCTAAAAACATTAAAGAAATAAAAAATTTTGAATAACGTTTAAATAGACAAGCAAAAATGTTAATACACGCCTATAAAACTTCAAAAATAACATTTTTAGTTTTGTTACTCATGGAAACGTTAGGTAAACGTTTTGACAACGCACAGTTGTTAGCTGGGTACTCTGATATCTGTCTTCACATACAGTCTGTCTTGATTTTTACATGACATTTTGTGCTCTGTGGTGTCTTTCACCGCCTGATACACGCTTGGAAAGTCACGTTGATGCAGACCTCACTAACCTAAAATGACTTAAAATGAGGCTTAAAAATTTTACAGTGTTCAATTTTTCATCCCTTTTAAAGTGAAGAGCCCATCCAATAGGGCATGAATATATCGACGGACTGTTAGAAGAGATTAGATACTCTCTGGCACTCCAGAGCCTCTCCGTGTGTCCTCAGGGCCTTTAAAAACCTTTGTGTCCTATTCTGAACTGACATGCATTTAGAGTTTACATCCTGCCACAAGGGGGCAGACTCACTCCAAATACTTAAACTGGTTTCATCAAGTTTTCAATCAAACCAACTCCTTTTTATTTCCTGCGTTTGATGGACAACCTGTCCCCAACATTCAAGAAGAGTGTCCAATTAGAAACTTCATAAAAGATTGGTGTTACATATTCAGAAAGATTTTAATTGCTGCTGTGCTGGTGTTTAAAACCAGACGTGACCTTTGACTAATGCATGACCACACACACACACACACACACGCTCACAAATTCAAACAGAATGCAAATATATTCTGAGAAGGCCGCTGACCACTTTACAAGCCCCCCACTGACTGTATGTGGTAAAATCATGTTAAGCTAATGAAATCAGAGAACAGCCCAGCTAACGGGGAACGTTCTTAGACTGTTGGCTAACATTCGTATAACATTCTCTGAAGATATCAAAAGCATTCTTGCAGTAATGTTAGTAGAAGTTTTTTTTATGTTATACATCATATATGCCAAAAACTTTATTATTTTTACGTTCTCACAACCTAAAATTGTTAGCTGGGTCTGTTGTCACTGTTCGTTTTTTGTTTGAACACAAAACACTTCACATAATGGCTGAACTTTGTTCATTGGAACCCACTGAAGGTCTTTTTGCTGCGTAGCTTCTCATGAACAGTGTGAACAGAAAACTTCTCTTACAGCCGGTGAGGTTGTGCCAAAGCTAACATGCATCCAGGGAATCTGATGACCTTTCCCCGAACATTTATTCATTGGAATGAGCCTCATAAAAGTGGCAACACGGCAGAGAGGTGCTAAAAATGTCAGGCCTCAGACTAAATTTTGTCTTCTTTCGCCGCTCTGTTACTCAAAACTTTAGCCTGTAATGATTTTTGGAGGGTAGCCTTCTGCTGTGAGGCCAGAGGGTTTGAGAGAGATCAGGGGGTGTGTGATAGGGGCTGATGGGCAACTTTTCCTCTCATTATGTCCTGCTCTGTTTCTTTAATGGATTTGCTCCACAATCTGAGTCCTTATAGAATAACAGCTTTGATCTTCCTCTTTAGGACGGGCTATAAACCAGGAGTGCAGACTTTATGGTATCCATAACTTTGTGCAGGCTTTGATGGCTTTCCCGTGGCTTACATTCTAAATGAAAAGCAACTCGCCATATATCACAATATTGATATTACTGCTTCTCCCCTCAATTTTCTTTTCTTGCTCTTAGACGCTGCATTACTGCTAAACAGAAATGCCTGTAGACCAGCTGACATGCTTTAGATGTTGACCAGATCATGAGCAGACAGTGTGGCTCATTGTGTTTCTAAGTCACATCTATCTATCTATCT
>JAZGTK010011651.1:0-15442 GCA_036877625.1 Ambastaia sidthimunki | reverse complement strand
GTGATCCTGAACCCATTCTTACCCTTTCCTGCTCTCTGACAGAACTGTTCCCTCTTTGGTCCATTTGATGGTAGCATCAGGTGGAACTGGGCTGAACCGGCACCACAGTAAGATGTTTTGAGGGTCAGCAGGAACTGGCTCAGCCTGGATCTCCAAGACTACATGAGGAACCACAACTACAAAACACACACATACATACAGGCTGTTTTGACCATCTGTAGATACATTATATGGACACTAACTCATACCTATATTAATGTTTGCATTCATTTTTATTAATTATATAACAATTATTTAAGAAGTAATTGCATATATCAGTATTTGTTTGGAAAAAATAATGCAAAGCAAACATTAATCTCTGACTTTTTATAATGACACTAAATACATTAAATTGACCGTTCTAATAGAAATACATGTTATATTTCAGTTATAATATTAAAGAGCATATGGAGAACCTTCTATTGGTGCTGTAGCCTTCTGCTCGACCACCTCACTGTAAGCTCTCCTCGTACCATCTTCATCTTTTCTTGCTGGGTGGAAAATGGCAGGTAGTTGTGGTCTCGTCTTTATCAGGATTGTTCCAGGCGGGTCATTTGCGATTCGTCTGCGCTTGATATCTTTGTTTAAGCTGCCAGATAAACATGTGCTCTGAGGATCAGAGCTGCATGTCTCATTTTCCATCTTGGACACGTTAATTCCACATGTGTCTGCTTCAGGTTTAACAGAGATGTTTTCCTGACTGGTGTCTGTGTTGACCTGAATCATCTTGGTCACAATACCACCACTGGCTTTTCTGCTTCTCACTGACATGGTTTTTAAGCTATTTACATTGACATGGTCCAGCTTAGTAGATGCTGGTTTATCCAGAAGGTTTGACAGCACCTTCACGTCGAGGTTTTCAGTCTTGCTGGTTGTGCTCTTCTGACTGGTTCTGTTTCTGGCTTCAGCTGGTGGATCAGTCAGAGATTTTGCTGTCCTGTGTTGGATCTGCTGCTTCTTCTTCTTTCTCTTTCCATGAGCTTTGGGAGTGATTTTTTCTGTAATGATGACAGTTTCAACAACAGTAGCTACACAATCCTCACAAGCAGCTGCATCTGAGGTAAATTCCCTGCTTTCCTGAGAAGATGGTTTCTCCTGCATTTTAAACGCATGAACCTCATGCTGCTGATCAGCTAGTTTATTTGCTTTACCTTCTAAAGAAGTTTTGGAAGTTTTGTGAGGCATTTTGCCTCTTTTAGGTTGTACCACACAGCTGCAATTCTGTGTTTCAGAGTTTACCTGGTTGGGAAATGACAAAAGATTAAAATCTCTGGGTTTATCCAGAGTGACATAAGCAACATGTTTGTCCTCAGACACCATACAACGCTCTCCTGTGAGTAAAAAGTCTGAAAGCTCTTTACTGATGTTACAGGTATTACTGTACTCTTTTCTCCTAGAGTTCCTCACAGAATGACCATCTGAATTTCCATAAGATGAAGATGGATCTGAGCAGGTTAGATCTTTAGAAGAATCTTCATTATTGATTGATTTTTCATCACTCTCAGCTGTTGGCTTAAAGCTGATCTCATTAATAGTATTCTCTGGGTGAGGAACATCTGCATCAGCTCTTTTGAAGACACCATAATGGAGGACAGTATTTCCAGTACTGAGTGGTGTGACTGATATAAACTCTGGAGTTGTATTGGTGCTCTCCTCTGGCTTCACAATAAAGTCTTTAGTGTTGAAACCCTCATAGGATCCATTTTCCTCCATGACGGAACATGACACACACTTCTCATCTGTCTTCACACCTTGTGTGTGTTTCAAGTGCTCCACCTCAGAAGAAACGTGACCACTGGACGGAATGGGATGTGTGTGGAGATCAGCATCAGACGTCTGATTCTTGTCGCTGGTGTAATCTGAGATCTTCTCAGCACCAGAATGGCCTTCTTGTTCCTGCTTGTCTCCTGTCACTAGTGCGTCTACCTTCAACTAAAAAACAAACACAGAAACAACCATAAAGATGAAATGAAGACACCACAAATACATGAGAAATGTTGATAGCCATTAAAGATTATTATGATTTAGCACAAGCAAAGCCAAACTCTGGTCTAGCTTTGTCCCAACTGAACATCATTGTTTGTTTACATACCTCACTGAGGCAGTGCCATTCCAGAACCATTATGCTTTAGGGCTGAAGGTTAAGGGTTCAAATCTATTTTTGTAGACATTAGTTAACCAAACTGTGTGGTCTCCAGTTCCTCTTTTACTCTCTGGGTTATTATTATCCAATCCTGTACAATTATTCACAAATATCTTTGTATGATGTAAATAGATTTATTAGAGGTTTTGGGGACAAAAAATGTTACTAAATATACTGAGAAAACCTCAATACTTAATTATATATTGAGGTCAAATTTCTACCCAAAACCTGACAAATCTGAGCAAAACCTTCTTTTGGGAACATCCTCATTTGTAAAAACACTATAAAAATATACAAAATGTTTGAAACTTCTATTAAACACAATAGAAGTCTATAGAATGTCCAAGTCATTGATAAGTAAACGTGTGTGTGTGTGTGTNAGAGAGAGAGAGAGAGAGAGAGAGAGAGAGAGAGAGTGTGGTATGACTGTACTCTGGCAGCACACAGAGTATCATCATAAATAATGAAAGTTTTCCACATGTGTGAGATCTATTAGAGGAAATATAAATATATACACATTTATAAATAAACAGACTGTCACATTCACAGTACTGTGTGATAGACTCTTACATAATGGACATGAGTTCTAACCAACAGAACCATCACTATCTGATACATCATTATACCATAATACAGTAGAGGATCTTATTATAGTTTATAATTTCAGTGCATTTACAGACAGCTGTTTATCAGGCGAGTTTTCAATATCACACTGTCTGTATCTTAATGCACATTTCACAAGATGAGCATTCAGTCAAACAGTTAGTCATTCAGAAACCTCTGTTTATGCTTCACACATGCTGGTCATCTCACCTTTACAGCCCACAGCTCTCCAGAGATGTGCTGACATCTGAACTCACTTCTGAACTCTTCACAGCACAGTTCTGCATTCAATGTCTCCTCAGCTGCTCTCATCTCTGTTGTGCTGGATTCACACTCAACCAGAAGCTCTGACAACTCCACTTTGTTACCTGTGACCACATCTGAATCTGGCTGAGAAGAAAGATCTTTATCTCGCTGTTTAAATAAAGTTCCATTAGTGTTGTCTGACTTATCTAGTCTTCTGTCCAGGGTTTCATCAGCTTTTGGTTCTTGGAGGTTGAGGGACACACACGTCAGTCCAGTGTTTGTAATATCTGGACTTGTCCTCTGTTCTACTGTGGTATCTTGGATTGCCATTCCGGGTTTCGTGTCAGCACTGGGATTGTCGGTGCTGCTGAAAGAATTTTCTGAGTAGGTACTGACTGTCTGGATCCAGTCTGAAAGTGCACTAGCCCTGCTGTCTGAGGAGAACCATCTCTCAATGGGTGGAAACTGCTTCCAGTTCTCAGTGCTCTGATCAGTCGAAATGTTCTCTCCCCCGGGGAACCCTGAGGCTTTTGTTTGGTCTGGATCGACCTCGGGGGGGCAGGGAGAGAGAGAACGACCACACTTGTCAAAAATAGCACCTCCGTCCTCTTCATCTGTCAGGAACTGGCAAGCGTCCAACCACAAATCACAAATCTCACCGTCATGTTTTGTCCCCATTAACTTTAAACTACCACCTTCTGTCTCTTCAGTGCGGTTTTCTAAATCACCAGTAGCATCAGGAGTTTGGCAGAGGTTTGTTTGTGATAAATCTTTCTCATCTTTTGTACCAATCCATGTGATTTCTGTCTCTGCTGTGTAAAGCAGCTTATCTAATGATGTGTTATTTACAGTCTCAGAAATGCCATCGTTTTTGTCTTCTCTTGTTTCCCAGACACTGCTTATCATCTCCAAAGGATCTAATTTTGAGAAGGCATGTCTTAAGTGTCTTGAGATGTTCAGGGTGTCTGTTTCGTGATCTCGGCTTTTCTCAGTATTTATTACTTCCGAGGTGGAATATATCAGTGGACGTCATTAGCCATGTGGCTCATCTCAAACCCAGCACTCTCCGATGAGTCACACTGGTATAAACTGATGTCCATCTGTCCATGTTCTGCAGATGGATGTTCTACTAATGTTGGAAAATGACTCAAGGCGTTTGTGTCTCTGAGATGTGTTTGACGCAGTGGGTCATGAATTCTGTTAATGCTTGTATTAAGCTCACAATTATCACCTCTATCATCGTCTGGATGACAGAGCTGTGATTGGACTAAATCTGATGTCCTGTCTTTGCTTCTCTCCTCTTGAACGTTGGGACCACTGATCTCTGTGGTCTGGTGCTGGTATATATATCTGGATTTGATCCTGATGGTTCTGATGGTGGATCAGGGTGGTGATCAGAAGATGGACAGAAGCTGCCGTCGCTCTGGTTGTCCAGGGTTTGGAGACTCATCTCGTTGAAAAGACAGATGCAGGAGAAACATCAACATCTTGTGTCAGAGAGCAGCAGATTGTCTGGGGTGATGTTGAGCTGCTCGGCTGTCATCTCATCTCTCTCTAGATTCCTGTGAACACAAGAAAACAGAAGATTAGTCAAACCTCTGCTGTTACCCAGAGGATGAAGCCATTAACTGCTCAAGAGGTTTTCCACATCACATCTGTATTCAAATCCTGTGTGAACACTTTCCACACGAGACGCCAGAGACACGTATCAGATCATGTCACACACGTGTTTTTCCTGCATGCATGATTTAAAGCTTTTCTAAAACTTGTGCACTCGTCATAACTGCAGACATGTAACACAAGACAATAATAAAGAGATATTATTACTCATATCCTGTTTTCCTTTTTAACACATCTGACGTGAACTTCACAAGTTTGTGCAAAACATGCTGATCTGTGTTCAGCACCATCTGAGAATGAACTGACCCATTGTTCAGACGAGGTCACATGATCAACATCACAAATTTGCATATTTGATAACATTTCTCATGAAATATAACACATTTGCTTTTCATTATTTACATTCTAAAGAAGTTTGTTTACAGGTTTAAATGAGTTTAAATGACAGATTTTCAATGTCTCAGACTTTAGGATCCCACTGTATCTTTAACCAGATGAAATAAATAGACAAAGATAAATCAGCTTATAGTGAAATAATTTCAGTAYTGAAATTAAAAGACTTGAAATTAAAATATCTTTTTTAAACATGTCATGAAATGCACAAAATATCACAGTAAACTATAAAGAACACATTTATTTAATTAAACTAAACACATTAAACTAAATTCAAAATCCACAGAACTGGTTAGCAGAACTGGTTACAGGTCAAAGTCATAAACCTGATGACATTTGATGGACTCATTACCTCAACTCAGACACATCTGTCCTGAGAGAGCAGTCCAAGCTCTCACACTCCAGCTGAGCTCAACATCAGCTTCCTGGATTTACAGAACAAACAGGAATGTCCAAGCAACAGGAAAACCTCCATTACATAAACCACATACATTTTACTCCATCCAAAAGGACAATTATTCTGACCGGTGATGCAGTTCTGAGGAACATGAGGTTGTCTTGGGCTTTGGGGAGAAGTCTTATTTTAAGTAAACATCCCCCTATGTTAAAGTGATAGCCTGACATGTGTTATTTATCACTGCAGAGCTATATTTGCCTGCTTTAGAGTGGACAAACATCAGAGAAGATAGCTGACATGTTTTATCTCAGATGTTTCAGGCCAGAATGAGATTAATACTGTCAGAACAGTGCAAGAGAATTTGACATTGAAAGTTATTTTAATGCCATCAGGGCTGGTGGGCTGATTGTTGATCCTGTAGGGCTGCAGTAGACAGAGGTGGAGATATTTTTAATAAACATGTTTGAAGCTTCGTAGGAGAGCTCAGGTGAGCCTTGATTTTAGACTCCTGCTCTTACGTCTTAGACACACTGACACGTCTCCAACATTATCTAAAAGAAAACCTCTGTCTCTCTCTCTCTCTCTCTCTCTCTCTCTCTCTCTTCAGTGTGCATGTCTGTAATGTGAGGTCACTTTTCAAACAGGTGTGTGTGGTTCGAGGAACAGTGTTGTTAAGATCTGGCTTACGGAAACTTTCTCTCTCTGTCTCCACATCTATTTGATCTGATTCATGAAGCTGTCAACAAGCAGCATGATTTTGCTGTTATGTAGTGCATGAATTTTAAACTAAAATAAATATAATGCACTGAGAATCAATTCATTTGCATAATTTTACTGCTTAACATTGAATAAAAAGGTTCAATCTCTCCCTCAATTTGGGTGCGAGTCTGGACACATTTAACAGACATGTTTGGCACAACTCAAGGAAGCTGTAAGATTTGCAGGCTGTTAAAATCGTGCTGAGGTTTCAGTCTTACAATGTGTTGCCAGCAAACCAATCCAAGCAAGAACAAACTGTCTGTGTCTTAATGTCCTACTTCAAATCTCACAGGGTGTAAAAACACCTCACAGCGTCCTGAGACCAGGTGAACACACACACACACAAACACACACACACACACACACACACACACACACACACAAACACACACTCACACACACACACTCACACACACACACACACACACACACACACACACACACACCTCAGTGCATTCAGGTTATATTCCTGCACTTATATAAAATAACTTATAATAATTTAAGTACAATTAAACTTAACTTCACACATCAGATGATGTACATGAGATTACATCTGATAAAACATTTAATCACATTTCACAATAACTTTTGGTCACTGTGTGTTTATTATCTCATTACACAGCTAGCTGTGTAGAAAAACAATACAAGTCTATGAATGTCCCCATTTAGACAGATAAGTAAATGTGTGTGTGTGCGAGGGCATGTCTGCATGTCTGAACAGTTGCTGGGCAGATACTGTATGTTGTGGGTCTGTTATGAGGGCAGACATACAAACAAACAGACACACACACACAACACACACATTTGTTTTTCATATCATTTTGGGGACTTTCTTTGACTTTATATTCCTACATTGATCTAAATTAATTTCCCGCACATCTTGTGTCTCTTAAACTGATAAAATACCAAACATTTTTCCATCTCTATAAAGTTACTCAACCACATACACTCTCTCTCCTCACACACACACACACACACACTGACGTGAGGATGTGTACATCATGTCCAAATGTGTTTTCTTAAAAACAGGACTGTGATGTCTTAACAGTTCACAGATATGTTTAAATGTTACATGTTGTGTTTTTGGAACGGTTCAGATTAACAGATCAAAGCATGTCAACTAAATACTGTACAGTACCAACAGACAGTCATTTAATGGTACTTTCATTGGTACATATAGTTCTATGGTACCGATCCAGCTAACAATTTAGGTTGTAAGAACATTTCCCTAATGTTTCCATTAGTAACCAAAACATCACTTGATTATAAGAGCATGATTCAAACATTTTTACATTTTGTAAAACCACTAATTACTTACAAATAACATTTTTATATATATTATATACAACGATTATAAAAGTTCTAACGTTACTGCATGACTGGTTTTTATAACTTTGAGAACTTTTAAAGAATAATGTTTAGAGAACGTTGCATATATGACAGCAGTCCTACAATAATCACAGCACTGATGTGTTTTAGCTGTTGTGTGTTATCACAGAACTGAGTGTCACTTCATTCTGCCGGTGTTAAACAGTGACTCGCTTGAGGACATGATCAGGGCTTGAGCCAAAATGCACTGTAGGTGCGCTCCAATCGTTTGGAAGTGCCCTGAGTAGTGCACTAGACAGTCCAAACCTGTGTGCCTTTGTGCCTTTTTCTGTAAAACGCATTGTTACAGCTGTAATCTGTAATTCTGCCTCTGTCACCATCTCTGTTGGAAACCTGAAATTGCAGGTGACTTTATGTACTTTTGTTTACATGTTGTAAAGTCAAGTGCAGTCAAACTGACATTCCCTGGAAAACCAAAAACCTGACAGCTCAAATTATACATCATTATTATAAACTTATCAGAGTAAAGAGTTCTGAACACTGATCTGTCACATATTTAATAACTGTTTTAACCAAAAAAAGTTACAGATTGTACCTTTACAATGTAATAAAACATTTTACAAAATGTCTCCTTTGTGTTCCACTGAGCTTTGACAACAGCCACATTTTCATTGTTGGGTAATTTAAACTTCTAAACCTCTGTCTGTCTTTGTCACGAAACACTGCGTGTGAATTTAATTTGTTGTTATTTTCAATCCCGGCACATGCTTACAGATCTAGTCCTGATCTGGCACAACCTCAAGTATGCCTGAGTGGAGAAATGGAGAGCGTGTCAACTTACTAAATATAGTTACATATAACCTCACTAGTATGTGAGTATGTGACACAAGCCATCAGAAACACTCGCTACACCCTGAAAAGCACCGTACGGGCTATACGTGCGTGATGAGAGGATGCTTTTACCTCAGTGTGGGACATCATTTGACTTTGTTTCATGTCCCGCGTCCCAGCTGCTTGTGTGACCGACCCAAACAAGGGGACACGACCTGTTTCACATGAAGTACAGCAGCCATTCAGAACTCAGAGTTTATAAACATGTCAGCCTGAGGTCACAGAAGGCAGATGTGATGCACAGAACGTGTCTCATAAACTGATGTATTAAACGTGTCAATTGTTCAGGGCTGCTGAACATAATTCTGTTTTTAACAAAAAAGAATTTGAAACTGAGGACAAACTGGACGTGTTTTAAAGGCAGAGCAGGCCCGAAACATTTTTTGTTTTGCTGAAAGTCTCAAGTAAAGTGGTCTAAATTTATTTATATAAATATTTTATATATTACGGCACAGGACCATAAAATATTTGCCCAATCACTGCATTAGCATGAATTGAGTCTGTGCAAATATTCAATCTGAGATATGGCTAAATTTACACAGAACTCTTCTGGGAAGAATTAATTCACAACTGCAAGAGTTAATTTAGGGTAAAGTGCAGGCTGAGCTGACAGACCGTGTAACAGCGTTAGATGAGACAGAAAGCTGTGTTTGATGTGAAGGTTTTCTGCTGGTTACCTGCTGACTGTCTGCAGTGATTTCTGTACTGCTGGAATCTGCTGGAATCTGCGAGTGTCTGATGTTGAGCATCAGCTGGGTGTGAAATAGTTCCATCTAGCGGTGAATATGAGACATAACACATTTATATGCAGGTCAACACAATCTATGATCATACAAATCACACTCCGTATATTTGTAAAAGCTCTTTTGAAAAACTGTTTATGTGTTTTTTATTAAAATTAATGCAGAGATAAAATTGTGACATATTCATGTAGTCTGTAGTTTGCAATAAATAATCTGTCACCTGTTATATTTTTTAAATGTATTTAATTATATTAGTCCAGATTTCAAATCTTTCCATTCATATATTTTTATTGAATAATTCCGTTAATTTGCATAATAAGCATTAATCACTAAAAAATAATAATATTAAAACAATAGCTTGTAATATAGACCTGTTCACAGACCTGACACAATCTTTCAAAAGGTTACTAGCCGTTCAACTAGTTAAACAGCAACTAATCTCATAATATGTTTATTTCAGGCTCTGCTAAGTGGGTCAAGTTATCCTGATATTTACATCCATTAAAACATCCCTAAATATTACAGCAGTAAGATCAGTCATGTGCATAATTACTGAAGTTCACAGAAAAGCTCATATCATCTTATCTTCATGCATGTTTTGTTAAAGTGTTGATTTTTCCAGCTCAGTGAGACCCTACAGAAGGTTTTTACATTGTCTGCCTTCAGTGGCGCTGAATGGAGACATTAACGCGTGTGTTTGTCGTGTAATGAGACGTTCATTATGAGTCTGTTATTCTTTATTATCACTTGTGTGGTTTGTTTGTGTGGATTTATTCTGTGAAAATGAACAGCTGATATCAGTGCCGAGCAAAAGCAAACCAGACCGAAAACAAACCAGCTGTGCTAAAAAGAACCCAGCTATCTATTGTAGGTTGTAATTATATTATTATATATTATCATTAGTATTTTATATTATAGTATAGTATATTATAGTATAGTATAGTATAGTATAGTATAGTATAGTATAGTATAGTATATACTTCTCATTCAGTCTGTCTGAAGGCACAATGGCTGAGATAGTGACAGGTTAACTCAACATAAACTGTTTTAATGTCATGTTGTTAACTCACTAACTGACGCAGAATTACTGGAGGGGCGTTAAACCTTCACACAACTCATTTGTACTATAGCAAACTTATGACGTCACTGTCTAGCGTCTGTCGTCACAGGCCCATATAAATGATCCGGTCATGCACACGCACAGTTAAAGGGACCCGCACGACTCATAACACGATACACGGGAATATTGAGTGAGACAGGTGAAGACATCAGACATGTGCGTCGTCTGGACACGCACATTAACTGCATCAGTAACTCTGGTGCTGATCTGTGATGTTTTTGCGTCTGATGGGTCACAACACAAAGTTTATCCTCACGGAAACCACTGGGCAGTAGGTGAGAGAGTCACATTTTAATATACAGCCATAACAGTGCTGTGTGTTTTAATGTCTGTTTTAATGTGTGTTTTAATCTGGTTATACATCTGTACACATTTAAAGGCCACTTTTTGTTTTTCCTCTTTTATGTCCAAAGCAAAAGTGACTTTCTCGGAGTCTGTATAGTATTAAACCTTTCATTTAGCAGTTATTCATTGATTTGTATTTGTTTAAGTGTTCTGGGCTTCTCATAATAATGACTCTATATGTTTTAGGGCACTTAATGGGCAAGAAAAGCGCAGATGAGCAAACTAGACTGCAGGAGCCGGACGGTGTGATAGCGGCCGCAGGTGAGACGCTGCAGCCGGACAGAAACACGGATCTGCGGTTACTGCGGGTCCTGCAGACGCTCGCGAGGAACGCGCGTCAAAGCGCGCAGCAGACAGACGCGTCGCACCCGACCCAGCAACTGATGACAACTGAGCGTCAATCAGAGGAGACTCAAACAGGTACAACAATATTACCTATTGCAATGATATGTTATTATATGTTATTTTGTATAAGATTAATATTATATAATATAATAATTAAAGATAATAATCTCTTATGTTTCTCTGTCTCTATATGCAGGTGGGGGAGATATTTTACAGGCTTTGGGTATGAAACACAAATTAAACTGAAGACGAGCATCTACATGTTCCTGTAAAACTGAGATTCAACAGCATATATAAATGCGCCTGTTATATTTTTGTATGTAAATCTCCATACATGTAAAATCAGTGTCATTCTGTATATTTTTCTCTTTTATATAAATGAATCTTCTTGATAAGTCATAGTTTAATTAAATGAACTGTTTAATAAACTTATACTGAGGTGACATTTAAACCACACCGGGATATAAATATTAAATATTCCTTATGTTTCTACAGTCTATGCATTACAAATCTAGTACTAGCCCAGCTAACAGAGAACGTTCTCTAAACGTTGGCTGTGCTATCTTCATACAGTCATATTTAATTTGAAAGATTGTTTTGCTTTGTTAATGAAATAATATTTTGGATAGAGTTTTTTTTATTCTGTAGATTTAGATACATTTACTTTGTCTAAAAATGTGTGTACACTCACTCCACATACAGTAATAATGTTACAAAACGTAATAAAGTAACTTCTCATAGTTTCTGTATATGTTGATCACAAATACACCCAAAAAAAATGACCCACCATTTTTTGAATTGTGATTTATTCATGTGTTCAGTCAGTGAACAGCCTCACAAAAAATTTCATGTTAATACATAAGAGTATATAATCTTTCTCATCACAGTCAGTGCTGGATTGTGCTGTTATACCAAGAAAATAAAAAACAGCATTTCTTTAATCTTATCCAGTGTGCAAAACGCAGAGCTTCATGTATCTGTTTATTAAGTTTATTATACACTATAAATGAACTACTTACTTCACCCCATATTTACAGATACAAGTGACCAAAATGCAGAAAAAAAAATGGAGAAAAAGGAAAATGAGGAATTAAACTAAATCATCTTATATTCACACAACAAAAGAAAAGAAATCTCTCACTGCAGAACTGGAGACATGAGAACATCATTCAAATGCGGAGAAACTGATAAACAGTCAAACTGCAAAATTAACACCTTAAAGCTGATCTAGAATCAGATTTTCCAAAGTGAATAATGAAACGTTTCTCAATGATGTGTGAAGACAACAGACACCAGATCAGCAAACTAGGGTGAATTTTACTGACCTGTTTATTTAAACAACATTGAGAGAAAACTGGAGAGACGCTGGAGAGACATGAAGACATTTCATTGAAAAATCTTACCTGCTTTGTACACATTTGTGAATTTGCTCAAGCTCTACATGACTGCACACTTCTCCTCAGCTTTGGACTTCATCTCAGTCAAGGTGGCAGATGCTTTCTCCTTGATCTGGTCCATGTCCATGTTCTGTAGGTTCTGCATCTGGCCCAGTATAGAGTCTTTCTCCTCCTCCTCTGTAGCATCTTCATCTACCATCTTCAGAAGTTCCTCAGGAACATCTACATCATCTCCAGCCATCTGGATCATGTTCTCGTCCTGCTCACTCTGAGGAATCACAGCACAGTCACGATTCAAACACAATCACACAAGTTCACAAAAGATTCTTTGAGGAGGAAAAAGGTTCTTTAGACTATCAAAAGATAAGAAAGAAATGGTTCTTTAAAGAATGATGTTGAAACCCAAGCTGGATGAAGACGTCAGGCCTCAGTTCAGCTCAGACCACTGGAGTCTTAATCTGGTTTTAATTAGTCTTTAACAGGAAGAGATGAGAGCTACACACATCATTTACTCACTAATACAGCTTGTTTTCTCTTACCATGCTAAAGTTTATTCTCCACACTATTTATTTTTGAGTGTAGTACTCAAAATACATGTTGTTGCTTAATGGCTTTAGAGAAAACAGTATCCCATAAATCCTAAATAAAACATAATCTGTGCATTTAATTATTAAAAACGCAAAACAATTAACTCACATAATTAAATCACATTAAATGCATTACACCTGTTAATAAAAAGTTATGAGGAATTAACTCAGAATTAATGTGTAGAATAAAGGCTCTTACTTTAGGAAGACGATATTTGTCTCGTAGACACACTCTCAAAGTCGCTCGTTCTGCTTTCTTGTGCAAGAAATCTGCATCTCTCTCCATCCTGTCAATCACAAATAAAGTATAAACGTCCAGTATCGATCTTGGGATTAAGTTTAGAACTGTCACAATCCTTTTTCTGATATATTGGTCTGGACAATTTAATCCATATAGTGTAACAATGACTTTAACTTTATAATTTTGACTTAATTTATTATTATTTAGTAACTAGTTAAAGTTTTAATGTTCTCTCAGTTTCACAAGCGTTACCTAAAATAATTGGATTTGTCTTCACTTTAAACTGTTTTAAAAACATGACTAGATTTGCATATTAGTTTGGTTTATTTGCTAAAATATTTTTTGTAAAATATTTAATAGTATATTTGAAAAAAAATGTTCAAACATAATACAGTCAATTATTTGAAAATGTTTAAAATATGTTTTTGTTTGACTGCATTCAGGCATAAACTACAGTCATAGGAGTTGCTGAAGGTTATGGCTAATACAAACATGACTGTATTAATCTGGTTGTGTAATCTCTTCATAACCAGCACAGAATCATAAAACCTGAGTCTATTTTAAATTGTAGTTCAAACTTCAATTGTTACATTCACAGTAAATTATACATTCAATAAAAAACTACTTCTTAAGTTCTTAATAACAACACAGCAAAATGGCCGCCAACTCTGGCCTGGAACAAATAAAAAACACATATAACATATAACCATGACGACTCGCTTACAGCTAGGATTGCTTCTAAAAATAGGATTATCCAGCTCAACAAGGTCAGGATAACCTGTGCTAAGCGCTTAGCTAAGCTCTGATTAGCAGCTAGCTCATGACGTTTGCTCTCTGATATTAACATGCGTGTCTTCATCTTTAATCATTAACATCAATATGTTTTTACAACCTCTCACTGAGATGCTATATTCAACACAATATTATAATATCTAAAGAATGCTAAATGATTTTAAAAGGTGAGTTTGTAGCTCTTATTAGACAGCAGTCACTTTTACATAAATACAACGTCTCTGTGACATATGAAGAAAAGGTTCAACAATTTATACCATTTATAACTGTTTAGTTACTTTGAATAATATTTGGATGAACATTAACTAAATCTTCAGAAAAACATGACATCTTTACAATGTGCATTAATGTGCATTTTAATATGCAAACAAGCCACGGTGAACATTGTGAGCCGAGTTTAAACCGTACGGTCTTCAGTCAGGTGTAATCTTTACTCACTTTTCCTCCACCAGCTGTTTCTGATACTCCTCATATTCTTCTCTCGTCATACCAGCGGCCGCCGCGGGGTCTTTGGGGGCCTCCTCCTCTGCCTTCTCCTCTCCTCCTCCTAAACCCATTCCCTTCAAAGGGTTCCCCACCATACTCTTGATCAGAAATGCCATTTTATACCCTGTTGGAATCTGTAGCTGCACTTGAACTCCTCAGGTTTTTTGATGGATGGTGGATAGTTAGTGGAGAAACTTGAGTTAGGCTAACCGACCTGTCTGGCTGTGTTATCAACGACACACCGTTGACTAGGAATGAGGGTGAAAAAAAGAAAACTAGCGTTTACGCTGCAGCCATAATCTGGATTAAGTTGCGTCTGTCCAGAGACAGATGGCTCAGCTTTCTCTTCTCCAGAGTAAAACTGAACGCATGCGTCAATCACAAGCGATAACAAAAGGCAAAATTGATATGATTTGTTGACAGAATTAAACACACAGAAGTTCATTGGATTTGTGTTTTATGTAAATTGTTTGAGAAACATTTTTCCATGTTTTAAAGATCCAGAACACACATTCACAACCTTTTGGTGTTGCTGTTATCAGTACACGTTCGGATCTGACATGTAAAGAGAAAAAACAGCATTTTTGTAGAGGTCTAACCAAAATAAATGTGAGAAAATACTTGATGTTTTCACCACAGTTCAGAACGTCCCTCAGCGATACCTGCCCTGATATTCTAACGCAAATATAACATCTTCTAAAGAATATATTACATCAAACTCATAAATCTTCAGTCAAAAATGTCACACAATTGAAGTCATTCAGTCAAAATTTAAGAACTAAAAAAGAAAAGTCCTCAAATGAAATACTTTAGTTTTCAAGTAAAATAATTTACAGTTTCCTAAACAGAAAACAAAGTGGAAATTAACACTAAATGACAATTTCTCATTTACATGATGTGCTGCGTTTACCAAGAGCTAAACATCATCAAAAAAACTTCTTAGCTGCAGCTTCCTGATGACTCCTG
>JAZGTK010011650.1:0-15442 GCA_036877625.1 Ambastaia sidthimunki | reverse complement strand
TTATATAAAGAAATGCAATCTCTGTCATACAAGGTAATGTATTAATCAAACATTTTACCATGTACTACTGTGTGTATGTTTAGTGGTGGTAAGTGGCTCTTACTTGTGAGTGACTTTGAGTGAACTGAGGTAGCCCACGGCATTCGTGTCATCTGACTGCATCTCCTCTGAGCCATCATCAGACTCCAGCCCAAAGTCTGAACCAAAGCCTCCCTCTGGCTCAAAGTGCCGTTTGCTGATTGGTCGAGGCTCAAGGGGGGTTTTGTCATCAGCCTGCAAGTCCACATCATAGATTTCACCCTCAAACTCCACTGACAGGGATCTGGCAGGTCGTGTGTGCACAAAGCGAGGTCTGTAGCCTGAGGAAGGATATCAGCACAAGCCACACATCCATAAAAATCTAAAAACTCATTTCTCAAGTACATTTCATTAAATTTCCTCAACATCAATTTGAAGTGGGAACAGATTTGTTATGGAACCAATTCAAACAATCTGAGTCACTGGAAAGAATCATTCATGTTTGCTGACTGATACGCGGAGTGATTTTTCCTGTAGAAATCACAGTTACACCAGTAGGTGGCGTCCAGTGAGCAACTTTGAATCATGTTTACTAACCTCACTAACCCCATCTACTCTCTTGTTTGTTTATGGCACATTTCATAAGGTAGAATCGCTGTTCCTATTTTTTTTTTTTTTTAATTATTAGAGGTACAAAAACCCCATGTCTCTTTTGAGATATGTTAGATAAACTCATCTAAATTTACCCTAGCATCAGAAAGCAGTGCAATAGCTAGCATAACATCAAATAAACCTCCTTATTTTTTGTAAGGTAATTCTTTTGTAAAGTTGTCTGTAATTTTGCATGTTTATTTAATGTTTACTGCTACAAACAAAATAAAAAAATAAAAAAAAATCAGACATTTTAGGATTGTTCTTTTTTATTTTAAATTGTATTTTAGACAGTTCAAATCAGTCAGCTTCAGGAGATCAAACTAAAAACTGACATTTGTACATTTCTGAAGTTTAAATTCAGCTTCCAGCATTTCATGGACCATTTTCAAGGCCGCATGTTGTACCCCATTTAGGTCAAGTACCTATTACAGCTAACAGACCCATTCCACATGAACTTAACCTGCCTCCTCATATGAAAGCACTTACGTGGACTCCTGCTCTGAGCGAACTGTCTCTGTGCTCTCCGCGCCGCCTTGGCCGTTTTGTAAGGTCCGTCTCCACAGTGGCAGTCTTTCTCCCGGCTGTCGTAGCTTCGAGAGCGAAGACTTCTTGCCCTCTTTTTGGATCCCTCCTTCAGAGACCCCTTACACTTTTGCAAGCGCCATTTCCCGCTGACCTCCTCAACGCAGTGCCATTTCTATAGCAAACAAGTGGGAAGTTGGACAAGGAATTCAGTTTAAGGACAGACATTTTTGTCTAGCTAACCACTTAGTGTGCAGGAAACCAGCTCATTTGCATAACCAGGCTGTCTTTATGAATAAAATTAATCCGCTGTCTGTGAATGGTAAGACAGGGAAGCTTAGCGGTCAGACTTTTGAATTTCCAGACTAATCCCATTAACTCACAACCAAACGACACAAGAGGCCCACCTCACAAACCTTGACTCAAAGCGGCAATCAGGAGACAGAATAGATCTAATCTTTTAATTTGCCATTGCGGTTTGCCCTGCAGACACCCATTACTGACCACAAACTAGACGTGTTATGAGAAACCATACTCAAACAATGGCTAAAACCTTGCTTTGTGTTCCCGTAAAGCACTGGAGACCTGTCACCGAGTCTGCTGTATCTGTCTGTAGGCTTGCAGGCAAGCGAACGAACAGCAGACAAACGTTTGTTTGCAAGGCAATAAACCAAACAAGGAGCCAGCCAAAGCTAGCATCAGCATTTTTACTCATTAGTTCAGCCAGACATACACACACAGCAGGCAAACACACACAAACACAGGCTGAGCATTGCCTGACTACACACACACACACGCTCCAAAACGCCACTAGTCAAACAGACATAAGCAAACAGAAGTACAGCCAACTATGCAACGCCTGACTACTTTACAACTTGAATGTCAGAAGCACAACTCTAACTTAGAAAGAAACACACAGAGAAACGTATACAGGCATAAACTTTTAATCGCACAGACTGGCCTCATTGACCCAGGCAGTGGAGGACAGCAGTCTTTGTAGAGCTTTATCATCACATTCCTACTAGCCACAGACGAAAGCACAAACTCAGAGACAGACTCACACTCATCACTGGCCAAGACTTGACCTGGAATTAACAGACCAAAACTACTGCAAGCTTTACCTGTGCAACACCTAAACATGATAATCTTTCACAGAGCGCATTTCATACCCAAAACTAAACCAGATTGTCCTTCATTGATTGGTTGAAAAAAATAATTTAATCTGTATTTGTTTGCTGAACTGAAAGTTGCTCAGATTTGCTTCTTGATCAAAGTTAGCATGAGACATACACAGTTGTGTATGAAAATAATGCCCCATTTCTAAATGTTAAAGGATCTTCAATGAGAAAAACTGTAGGATTTATATGAGTTCAGCCATTAATATCTTTATAAATATGCCTCATCAATCGATATGTTTGGATCTGTCTGAAAAACATTAGCTTTGTTCTGGCAGGTGACTGGCCTAACATGAAAAGATGGAAAACCAGGGTGTTATTTTAGGCACACGCAAACAACTTTTTCTGCGTTCAATTAACTTCCCAGACAAACTGTTACAGTCAAACACTTAACTTGACCATAAAAAAAATCTGGTTTGCATTAGCTCTGTCCTTGAAATACTGTCTGCATTTACACTACCTGAAATTGTAACAATTTGTAATGTTCAGCTCTTTCAGATTCTTTGCCACACCACAGAAGGTCTGTTACACCAGACACACTGCTTGTAGTTCTCTTTCATCAGCGTACAAATCTCCAATTACTCCTAATTTGTTGTAAATATTGGTTTCAATTACAGTGGCACCACTTGCAAGACTTCAGCTATGGACTGAAAGTTCTGAACACTAGTTTCAAGTCAAAGGTGCGGATAAATTACAACCAAACGCTAAAATATTAGGACAAAAAGCTTTTTAAAATGAAGCAATTTTTTGCACATGAATAGCTCAGGTCAAGACCATCCCAGCTCACACGAAGCATCTCAACGTTGGCTAACATTCTCCAAAAGTTCTCAAAAACATTCTTGTAGTAATGAGGGTAGAATGTTTCTGTAACCTCATACATTATATATCAAAAACATTATTTTTAAATAGTTAGTGGAACTATTTATTTTGAGAAGTTATATGATTAAATGTTTGAATAACATTCTTTAAACCTTAATGTAACATCTAAAAAACTGGTTCGGTTAAGATCTCCTGCCTCAATGCCTACATAGACAGCTGAGAAAATGTGTGCTTTTGAGTCAGTACCTGTCCTGGCTGTTCGCAGGGCGTCTGAAACTCGGCTTGTTGACACACCTCCTTCACCTTCTTGTACTTGGGGAGGCTGTTAGTATGTGGAGTGTTTACATTGCCTCCCGAGTCATCTTTCTTGCGCAGAATTTTGCTGCAACAACAAATGCGTTTCGGTGAGTTGAATTTCAAAGCTAAGAGTTTCAGGTGGTCAGTATCATATCTCAGATCCGAATCCTTTGAATTTCTGCCCTTGCTTTTTCCCTGCAACCCAACCCCTAAGTTTGCAAGTCACAAATACACCCACATACTCTTATGCAGTAAATAAAGATATCTGTCAATGGATTGTATGTCTGGCTCATCAACTGTAGGGTTGCTGCAAACAGTCAATCGTAAAAATAAACAACGCTTAAAAAACAATCTCTGTAGTGTAAACGAATGCTCCAAATGATTTGATTAATGCAAGAAATCTGATTTTCTCTAAATTTAGTTGTCGTGACTGCAAAACAGGTTGAATTAATGACATTTTGGTATAAACACATTTAGAGCCAGTGGTCTGGTTTTACACACAACACTTAGTCACGGAAGCAACAGCCGGCACTGATCAACAAAACGCTTTACGATTGCGCCATTCTGGTAGAAATCTTCTTTTACTTATCCATCCTACGATTTGTTTCTGCTCAAAGCTGTAAGGGCTCTAGCACAGCATTAAAAAGACTGACAGCCCCTCTGAGCGACGCATGGAATGTTTTTTAAACTCGACACATTTTAAACTCAACCCCTGGACCTACTGTGGAAACTGACAGAAGGGTCTTTGAAACACTTGAAGGCGTTTTTGGATGTGTGTGTCATGATTAAGTATCAACAGACACAATGGATTTACAGAAGCAAATGCTCTCAGAGTTAACTAGGGTAGTCTTAAAAGCATACCTGCATTCCTCATCACATATCAAATAAAATGCTTGCACTCATATCAAGTTCAGCTTTGATACCTCAAAAGCATAAATTTCCCTAGGGAAGAAATTATGTCTATGGTGTGCGTTCTGTTTTACTGAAACTTATCTGATAATGAATCTTCATGTATCAGATCTAAATAGTTGTGCTGCTGAGGACATATTTAACTGAAGAATTGACCAAAAACAAGATCATAATCTAAGACAAACTTTAACAAAGACACGTCACTGCAGAATGATATTTGCTCAGTGGAATCTTAAATTCATAACCTGATCTTATCTTTTGGCAGTTTTTATATCAAAATGTTGGAACACAACGATTTGCATTGTATGCGGTGAGCCACCCGTACTCAATAAATCAATTTTACATTTATTTTGCACATTTTGCATTGATTTTACAGCATGATTGAGAAGAGAGGGAATGGTGTTTGTTTTACCCCCGCTCCACGAGGAATGTGTCCCTCCAGACTTTTGGTTTCCGGTTGGGTTTGAATCTAAAAATGAAAATGCAAATATTCAATTCCTTTCTCAGTATTCTGGTTATTTGCATCCCATAAGCAGATGTTTAGCTTGGCCTGAACTCTGACACCTTAATCCACCTGACATCTCTTGCCATCAGGAGCAAGAACCCCAAAGCATTAACAGCATTTCTGAACTAACAGAAACCCTTTAGAAATAAACCCAAATGTTCACAAATCATTCAACTTCAGTTCATTTACTTAAATATACAATGAGATACTATGCAACTGAATATTTCTCTTTAGACAAGGAATATCGTGTTCAACTATATTCATCTTACCTGTTCCCAGTCTTTTCCTGCTCCAGAAGTTTCATAATAGATTTTCCATCCATATCCGGTGGAGTGTCCAGGCCCGCTATGTCCAGTATAGTGGGTGCTAGGTCAATGTTTAGCACAAGATGATTGTTCCTGTAAGTATTACCAAATATACATTTATGCATTTGGCACACACTTTTATGCAAAGGAATTTGCATTGCAATGCAAATGCAATGTACATTCAAGGTATACAAAGTGCATGTGTTTCCTGGGAGTTAAACCCACAACCTTTGCACTGCAAACTGAATTTACCTGGCCCCTGGCTCCACATTAGGACCTCTGACAAAGAACGGAACCCTGATGTCAAAGTCATAGGGCATGGACTTCCCCTTTATTAGACCAAACTGTCCTATATGGTAACCATGGTCAGCTGTGTAAATGATGTATGTATTATCGAGCTCCCCGGTGTCAACCAAAGTGTTGTATATCTGAAACACAAAGCAAACACGCATTTCCTCTCTGGTCATATAAAACACCTTTGAATACACAGGATTCGTAGGAAGAAAGACTAAACCACTGACCTTTTCAACAGAGTCATCTACAGACATCAGCGTCTGGAGCCTCTTTCTGTGCAGGAAGTTGGTGAACTCCATATGAATTGGTTTCATCGGGCCCGTGTACTGCATGATCCAATGCTTGTCCATGTTTGGTGCATAGTTGTAACTGGGTGTTCTGCACGGAAGAGCACAACATGCTACTGTTAGCAAAACATGCACCTGTCCGCCATTTCACAAGCACTTGTGGTTGTTGGAGCTGTCTGTTTTATAACACACTTGACAAGCATCAATAACGGAGCAGTCACCCCACACACCCTCCAAGGAAATGTACTAATTCTCTTTGCGAGATGTTTTTCTTGGTTTCGTCCTCCATCTCTCCTCACACCAAGCTGAGAGTCTTAGGGTTTCTTGGCAGCGTTTAATCGTTTGAGGGTTGGCACATGTGTAAGAAAAATAATAGCTTCCCCAGCCTTCAGGCCCAAAATAAAGTTTGTAGTAAGTCCAGCAAGACAGAGCTATAACTCATTTGCATTTGAAGTGGAGAACAGAAAGCTGGGTAAACAGTCCACAGATTTGTTTGTTAAGCTAAGGTTGGAGATGGCCACCTGTTGATAGCATTTGGCCTCTGTCCACAACTGAAGTATTGTGCGGTAGAGATACCATACTGTAGGTTTCCAGGCAGGGATCCTGCGCCTGGTGTCAGTGAATGATGGCCGCAGGAACGCTCTATTCTGAGTGGATGGCTTCTGCCCTCTCCTCATCAGTTTGTCTTTGTGTGCTCGGTGAACTCTTCACCCAGTCAGTGAGGCAAAGTAATATACCACACAAAAGAAACCTGTCTTTTCACATAGGTAGAGTATTTGCAGCAGACCACCAGGAATTTCAAGGTCAAAGGGTGGAATTTTTGGGGATCTCTCACAAGTCACAAAGCAGGCTGGAATACATTTTTATCTTTGATAGGGCTTTCACAATGTGCCAGTATTGACAATAACTGTGACATTAATTACCATGATTATTGTTATTTTAATACTACACAACTAAATCCTAAATAATCCAAAGCCAGTATCTGGTTGACACTCCAACAAAGTAAGTGGTGCTATTGCACCCATTAAACATTTTGCCTGAAGAGCCACAATGGTTATAAACTCTAAGTATGATTCATTGAACAAAACACAAAATAAGAAGAATTTGACTGATAGCATCATTTCTTTTAAAACCTTTCATCAGATTTTGTGATATTATCACGGTCATCAATTATTTTGGCCTTGTAAATATGACATTGTGACAGTCCCAATCCTTTAGATTTCTTTTACAGTTTTTGCTAAACCACAGAAATTGGAAGCATCAAATTGTTCCTTGTTGTCTTATGCAATTCTTCTCTAGTCTGGCACCAAAATGATCTACGGCTTTAACTTTTGCACAATCATTGTAGCGTGGTCACCTAGTATAACATTGTTTATACAGATCACAAACAAACCACAATTGTGTTGAAGCTTATGTTTGGCTCTCAATAATACAATACCCATTTCACTTTGGTCATGACGGTCCAACAATAGTGTCAGAAACCCTGGCGCTACATCCCATAATGCAACATGCGCCTGCCATCTGTTTTATTCATTTGGCACAACCTGCCAGGCAACACTTTCAGCAACGAAGCAACTTGCCAGCCAACGTGAATCTTGGGGTATCCAAATGTGTGCTATTTAGAACCAGAAGCATGCACTCAAAAAGATATTAGTAACACAAAGAGTCTTAAGACAAACAATGCATTCCACACATCCCAAAACCTATATGGTGAAAGACCTGATTAACATAAAAAGAACTAAGAAGTGTAGGAAGTGTAGGAAGACAAGCTGAAAAACTGAAAGACGAAAGTGTGATCTTGTCTTTAGCATCTCGGGCATTTCGCAGTCCTGGTACAGATTTGGAGATAGCTGGCCTGTTGCCATAACACTGCATGTGGAATACGAATATATCCGTGAAACTGACGATAGTGCAGTGAGCCCATCAAGGCCCTGGCACCCAAGTGACATCCATACAAATCTTATCCCCCATCACCCTGCTTGTGCCAGATGTTTACTTATAAATCATTTGGGTTTCGTGGTGGTAGTGTCATGTGTGAACTGCATTTTAGCGAGCTGTCATCTGTTAAGATCCATCTCAATGGCGTATCCAAAAATATGAAGCCGCAAAAATTCCTAAAACTACAAACTTATATTTACCTGCAAGCCAAATTATAATGGTATAAAAATTATAGGAAAAAATAATCTACTAGGAATGCTGCAATTCTTTTGAAATATGGGTCCCAGCATGTTTCCTTGAAATATCTTTTTATAAATACATACAGAACAATAAAAATATCTAGACTCAACAATTCCATCGCCAGCACCTATTTTAGGAGGCTTGGCTCTTGGACAGGATATACCCAGCGAACAGGGAACATTCTCAAAACGTTGGTCAATGCTCTCTAAAAGTTTTCACAAATTTAACAAAAAGGTTCTTTCAGTAATATTAGTAGAACTTTTTTAACATTACATGACATTAAAAATGTTAATTTGTTAGTGGAACATTTTAAAAAGTTACAGAACTTTAAAAAAATGTCTGAATAACATTATAACCAAGAAATGATGTTAATACAACGCCAAAAAACTGGGCATGTTGAACATTCCCAGAACTTTCAAAAATAAATTTAATGTTTCTGTTTCTTACAGCTTAAAATTGGATATAATGGGTCTAGTGTAGTTCACATTTAGCTCTATGTTGCTAAAGGTTCTGGAGCCACTCACATGTGCTGGGAAGCATTTGGGAAGTGCTCGGAATACTGTGGTGCTGAATCTTCTGGGCCGTGAGGTGCTGCGTGGCTGATCACCATCATCACCGGCCGATGCGGGTACATGCGCTTGGACATTCGGAAGAAGTTGATGCTGTCGTTGGTGATCAAATCCGTGAAGTAGTCCTGGAATGAGTAGAAGTAATTACAGATAAACTGAGCTTTCCACAGCTAAATAAAAACAACAGCTACACAGAGTTAAGACAACCCAGCACCAGCAGTCGAGTGCATGTTTGCTTACAGAACCATGCAGTGATGCCGCTGTCCGGTATTGAGCATGACAAGGGTGTTGACACCTTCACTCAATGTAAAGAGAAGCTCGCAGCCCTTCACAGGGCTGCTGTTATGACAATAGTGAGGTCTCAATCTTATTGCTATGAAGCTCAGCAGGAATGTGCGCAAGGGCTTGGGGGTAAAAATCACGTGACACTTGACAGCAGTGTTTCAGCTTAACGAGGCAGCCACTGGCATTCATGGAAGTCAATGTCTTATGGAAGCCATTGATTAAAGACTTTAATGAAAACTTCTGCTCTGTTTTTCAGCAACTTTTAACATTTAAAATTCCATATTTGTATTCACATATTTCTATCAGCATATGTACCTGCAGCTGGTTTGTGTACTTTGGAAAGCTACCCAGCTAACAGGGAATGTTCTCAGAATATTGGCTAAATGTTCGCTCGAAGTTATCAAAAATGTTCTCGCAGTAACATTTTAACATTATGTATTATATTTAAAAAATGTTGTTCTTAAGTTGTTTTAAAAATGTTGCAGAATGTTCTTATAAGCAAGCAATAACTTTAACAATGTCTTAAAAACTGGACATTTTAAACTTTCTAGTAGTTAACATTTTAAAAGGTTTTTGTTACTTAATGGAAACGTTAGGGGAAACATTCCTACAACCTAAAATTGCTAGCTGGCTATCAGCATAATCTTAGTGTCCTTGTGTGAATGAAATGAATGAAAGTGAATGAAAAAACACTGTTCCAAAGACCTCAATGTGCCCTACCAATACTAATGTTAAAGAACCAAACTATAAAAAAAAATGTTTTGCTTGGACTGACTCAGGGCACAAACTGTTCTAAATCCCACCTAGGCACAATGAGTCAAATTCTTATTGATTCACTTGTTGGCTTAAATAAATGAACAGGCTATAGCTAATTTGAAACATGTGCCATTAATAATGAGAATACATTTCTGGGCCATTTTTGGTATACAAAGTTTGGGAACCACTTCTGTGCAAAGATCTAGTTCTAAGCACCTTACACCTTAGACATACATATAAATATAATCCTTATAAGCCTTAGGCTTTAAACAGGAACTTAGTTTTTTCAAAGGCTTCCTGGAACCACCTAGCCACAAAACCTCTCCAGCTCTCAGTGGAGAAACCTTCAGCCTCTTGCAACTCTCCACTTGAGGGTAACTTAACACCTTCATCCAACTCAACAAGCAGGTTATTGACATCAGAGTCACAGTCCAAACATTTATTTGCTCATCCCTTAGACTACCTTCCACGCCAATTTGTGCCCAAACCATGAAACCTCTGCACAAATTCCACATTCCCCAAAAATTTGCTACCTAGGAGACTGCAACGAGAGAAGCCAAAAACTTTTCACAGCAGCTCCAAAACATACTCTGGAGATGGACGGTGGCCATGTCAAATTAAACTTGTTAAACACAGATAAAAACAGATTTTATCACTTTGCTCATATTATTGGTCTTGCATGAAGATGGAAATGGTTGTCATTTTGACCCTCAATCTCTCTTTTACAGCCATGGACCACTGTGCAGTACATATGTGTTGTGAATGAAATTGTAGCTTGCTAATATTAAACACTAGGAAGTATATGTACTGTAGATATTTGACTTTAATGTAGTAAGTCATCTACATAGTATCCAAATTTCTTGTATGCTGTTTCCAAAATAATCAGTAACTGTTTCTAAAAGAAACTTTCCAGCAACAATTGTAGGCTGTCAGAACGTTTCCAGAACATTTACATTACGTAACAAAAATGTTAAAATGCTATTTTCAATGTTCTAGAAACGTTCAAAGCATCCTTTTTTAGACATTGTATTAATGTTATTGCTTAGTTATATAAACATTATTTAAACATTAATTTCTGTTTTTAAAATGTTCCACTAACAACTGAAGAACTGTTTGATCATTTTAAGAGAACTTGGAGAATGTTAGCCAACCTTCTGAGAACATTCCTTGTTAGCTGGGGTTTGCCCTAAGGGCATCTTCTCTTTTTTTTGTCTATCAAGTGTTATGCAGTGTATCCAGCTGATGATACAGAAGACAGTCCCCATTAAGTCCCCCTTTCCCCTTTAATCTAACCACATTCCATAAGGAGTCAACCAGCCCATTTTTATATGCAATTAGAGGCCTGAAATTAGTCAAGAACAGACCTTACAATTGAACACGAACTAAAGAAGCCTTTGGCACAGTGACATAGCTGTGAACCTACGTGACCAGCATGCACATACCTTGGCATAATCCGCTCCATGCTTCTCCTTGTTCCCGTTCCGACAGACAGTGTAATTATAGAAACGGGAATTTTTGATCAGCCCCACCCATTCGCGCCACCCAGGTGGGATATAGCTGCCATTGTATTCATTGAGGTACTTCCCAAAGAAAGCTGTTGGACAAAAAGACAACATAAACGCTGTCATCAGTAAATAAAGCTGGCACGTATTTCAGAAAAGACGGACATGTAGCCAGTCTGCTTTAGAGATAATTGTAGACCAACATTAGCTGAAACCTGCAGGCAGTGTTAAGGCTTGAAACTTTGTATTCAGGGTCAAAATTGGCTGTAAAGATACACAGATTAACACCACTGACAGCTCCATGTTTAGCTTTTACAAAAGAAGTTTGATTTATTATTTGGACTTTAGGAACAAATGAGAAGTAAAATTCCAGATTCAGCAAAAAGGCCCATTTTACAGTATTAAGTTCTGCCTTGGGTGATCCAATCACACATAGAGAGACTGAACTGTTTTGGAGCCTGTTTACACTTGCTAACTGAACCAAATCTTATTGTCAGGTGTAAACATTTTGAAAAATAACTGTTATTATTATTACAATGATTAAACCATGCCAGAAAAGCAAACACTACTACATTTGGAATCAGGAAACGACGCAAACAGGATTCAAACCTATGTCCCTGTGAACACACCCAATAATATAGACATAAATTTAGCAAATCAGAATAAAGCCATTAGTTTCAGTCTCTAATTTGTTTTTTATATATGCAAAACTTCTCACCTGTTCTGTATCCAGTGTTGTTTAGATAAACGGCAAATGAACGAGGCTCATGCTGAGCTTGCCAGGAAGGTGAGGAGCAGTTCTCGTTGTTGGTGTAGGTGTTGTGGTTGTGAACATACTTCCCGGTCAGCATAGAGGAGCGTGATGGACAGCACATTGGCGTGGTCACAAAGGCATTAGTGAACGACGTTCCCCCGTCCTCCATGATCTTACGGGTTTTATTCATTACCTGCAATGAACCTGCCACAACAAGACAAATGAAGGTTCAGTGTCAAACTCTGCTGATCAAAAAGTAGTTTGAGAACTTCAAATCTCAAACGAGTTTTAATATACGTCATGCTGTCAGAGGAATCCATCGAAAATGTTGCAGAGAGGGTTCCCTGCAGGTTCTGTGGCAATGCAATGATTGAATGTGGTCAGAGGACTGCGGCCTCTAGCCTCTCAAACGTCAGAGCGAAGCAGTTAAATATTAAGAGAGGAAATAAGTCAACTGTATGATGACAGTCTGAGATTGAGAGCTCTTGAATGTTGGGCTCTCTGAGGAAGAAACCTAATCTAGTGATAACAGTTAGGTTTATTATACATATGACACAGGAACCCACCAAGAGCCTTGGGTGTCAGATCAAGAAGGCTAATAACAATAAGCTAGTTTAAGCTTTTAGGACATTGGACCAAAGTTGGACCACAGGTGGCTGAAGCACTTTCTTCTGGTTAATTAAATGTAGCTTTTTTTTTATTAAAGGAATGGCATTCGTAAAATATCTCCATTGTCTGCATAAATTACTGCAACTAAACTGAATTGTGAATTAGTAACTAATTTAGTGGCAAAATTAATGTTCTCAGAACATTGGTTAAAATTCTAAGTTCCTTCCAAGTTATCAAAACATTCTTGCAGTAATGTTAGTAAAACTTTTTTTACCATTTACCATTTATTATACATAAAAAATCTTATAACCAAGCAGTAAGGTATTACAACATCTAAAAAAGGATGTTTTGAACATTCATAGAACTTTCACAATAACATTTTTAACGTTTTTGTTAACGTTAGACATCTGGATTGTTCAATGGGAATAAAGATTTGTTTCTGTCTTTCATTTCAAACTCATGTTTCTGAGTACCATTATTACTTGTAATGATCCCTACAGCAACTTTCCAGACTTCTTGCTGATTCATAATCATTGCATGCCGAGCCCCGACCAAAAAAACCTTCATGAGAGGCGGATGAGGTCTTCACCTCATTTGTCTGGAGAACAGATGGGCCATTAATGATTAATTGCATCTGGTATGCTCACCCAACTCCACGTCCTGATCATCTGTCATAATGAGTATGATGTTGGGTCTGATGTTCCGTCGTTCTCCTTGAACTCTCCCACGCAGGCCTTGACCGCGGGTGGTAAAGCCATAGCAGACCAGTGGGGCGGCCAGGACCATCACCCAGGCCAGACTCACCAGCTGCATAATGGGACCGAAACAGGAACCACAGGACCACTCAAAATACTGGAATCGTGGAAGGTAGCCTGTTGGAAAAAGAAAGTTAAAAATACTTTGAAAATGATGTGGGTGGCATTTCTGAAAAAGTTCAAACAATTAATGAATTTAACAGAAATTGGATGACTTACAAACAAACATATTTCCCTTTTTGCAAGGCAAATAAATGGCAATTAAAACATCAAATCATTTGCATTTGCTTCAGTAATATTTTCACATTCGTGCATGAGTAAAAGAACAAGCCATAAAAAATTAACCCTTGCATTGACAGCATTTCAACATCATCTTAAAAAGAAATGCAAACCAACACTTTAAAGATCCAGCATGCAGCTGAATCTGCACATAAGCACATGCAAAAACACGCATTTGAAGAAATCAGATTTTTCATTCAGAAAATTGCTACATAATGAGCTCCCCAAATGCGCAAAACCCTACCTGACCGGCTCTCAGCAATCCAGTATCATGCTTTCTATAGGCCCACAGTCACATTTCAAGACACTATTGTAAAGTCAGAAAGGCCAAAGTGTGTCAAACTCTCCCTTCGTCTGCGCACAGAAGCCACTTCTTTCTCTCCAATCAGTCACGCTCCTTCAGTGCTTTTGAGGCTTTGCCATTGGCTATTAAGGTCTGCACCAGCCCACATCCGGCCAATCACGTTTTCTGGCAGGGTTGTCACTCAGAGGGCCCAGAGCTTGTGACCTCTAGCGGACACCCGGTGGCAAGTGCGAAGCCAGCGGAGGCGGCACGGGGGAAAGTTTCGCTACATTAACCCTTGTGCTGCGGTCGCCAGTCACAGATTTACACTGACCCTGTTTACTCAGCAGCACTGCAAGTGCTCTGTGTTGGGGGGTTGGGGGGGTAGAAAAGCATGCCAGCCAACAGGCAAAAAGTGTCTCAATGAGATCCTGTGTACTTGCTTAAACGCTTTATATACCTCTTGACATGTTTGATTTACTACCCAGCTAAAAAGTAACGTTCTTAAAATTTTGGCGTTCTAGAAGTTCTCTCCAAGTTATCAAACACCGTTCCTGCAGTGGGCTTAGAAGAATGTTTTAACGTTACATCAAAAAGTTATTCTTTAGTTATTAGTGGAATGTTTTAAAAACATTACAGAATTTTAAATATCTTTAAATACTATTCCTATATCCAAGCAATAACGTTAATACAATGTAAAAAAATAGATATTTTGAAAATTCCTAGAACATTCAAAATGCAAATGTTAGGGAAATTTTCTTAGAGCCTAAAATTGTTAGCTGGATAAAAGCCATGTTTTGAGTGCAGGTCTTGTATATTTTTGTACTAATGCATGAGGTAAAGAGAGTTCACACATTTGAATTTACCTGATGACTATTAGCATGTATGAAAGTGGGTTTGATTGATTCACCCGTCCAGTTCCTCACTGAAGTTTATTGTGCTAACATTATGGAGGACCATATTGCCTGTGGCTCCCATGCTGATCTCTGTCTCGGATCAATGAGCTGTTAAACAACACGTTCATTTGCACCTGAGCCTCGTCTAATGCCAGTCATTTGTCTTAATACTTTTCCTTGGCAATGAAAACAACCACACTTAGAATAGTCTCTGAGTAGACATTACACTTGTGACGGTAAGACCTGCAAAAACAATGGGAAAAATGAGGAAATTAAACTCAACACTGCTTTTACAGCATCACATCAATGCCATGTGTTCACACTTTCAAACTAATGATATACCATTCGGCGGATGGGAAAATACCATCAACACTATTGACTTTGTACAATGAAATTCCATTTGATTTTGAATCAATGTTGATTCATGTCAATCTAAGTACATCTAATGAGATGTGTGATAAGATGGACTCAAACATTGAGTGGAATAGAAAAGCATGTGTGCTTGCCTTCTTCTGTCATTGTACAGATGACGGGCTGCCTCTCAGATGGGGTTTAAGTGCTTTTTTGGACAGAGTGGATTTTAGACGGGCTGTATGAGAGCTAGCCAGTGCAGTCACCCTGACAGCACTGTGCAAACACTGGAGCTGTTTGGAAAAACTCCTGGGATGGCAGGGTCCACATACACTGACACACACACACTGACACACACACACTGACACACACACACTGACACACACACACTGACACACACACACTGACACACACACACTGACACACACACACTGACACAC
>JAZGTK010011649.1:0-15442 GCA_036877625.1 Ambastaia sidthimunki | reverse complement strand
ACAGCACCTGAGCTTAGTTTATTGTGCAGAGACACACTAACTAAACCAAACTTGTGTAGTCAGCTATTATGTGTCTGACTTGTGTGCCTGAAACAATTTAATATTTAATATTATACGTGAACAAAAGGTTACCCTACTTACATATTGAAATCACTTGAAATACTGAAGAGGTGTAAAACACAGGATTTTTTTTGTCTTGTTTATGCCTTGTTTAAGTGCATCTGTGTGTGGCAAACAAGTCAGAAAAAGTGAGGGCTGAACTGCCAAGAACTACAGGCAAGAACTTTTTCCTATTTTACTGTAAACGTTGCAAAAAACTATATTTTCTGTCAAAGTTTTCAAGTGACCTGTGAGTGCATGTGGGTCTTCGGTGGTAAAGTCTTCTTTGTCCATTCAGCTGAAACCTATTGCAAAAGACACCTAGCCTCTAGTCTGCAAGCACTCTGTCAAAATGGGTCTCCGACGGTAACCACAGAATATTTCATTAATTAATGAGCGTTATGTGGTGCTATTAAAGCACTCACACGCCCCATTTGGCCCAATGCACAGCCTTTTAACACATTAACTCACCACAGATCCCAATCTAATGCATGAGAAAGAGAAAAACAGAGACAAGCTAAAACTCATCACACAGTCTGCAAGGAGTCATATCTACAGATAACTGACACACAATCCCAACACACACTAGAATGTTTATTGGCAAAATTTTAGAGTGAGATCATACACTGTTCGATTTTAATGGCCTGTTGCACCTAATGCAGGCCTGCAACACAAAATATGTGTTAATATACGAACACACATTTGTGGAGCAGGGGAATACAGTATATAAACCCAGCAGTTTCTGCTAATGGGTACTAAACTAATAATTGCCGGACATGTAAATCTTAACATGTGCCTTTATGTAAACACACACATGCACACATGCATTTATTTTAAAATGATTATAGACTAATTCTAACCAACATCCTAACATGAAACCTTGTGCATTTTCAGAATTTTCAAAAATGTTTATTTATACAGCTTTTTACAAATGAGGCATTCTTATTGTCAATTTTGGCAGATTAAGCACACTTGGACACTGGGAACAAATTTGCCCCAAAGAATGGTTAAGAAGGTACACACACACATAGACGTTTGACTCATGCACTTCCATTCTTATCAAACCAGACTAATGATTTTCTATCTACTAATACTAAACCTGCCTCTTAAACTTGTTGATGTTATGATAGTATGATGTTACTAGTTTAAGTTCATGTTCAAAATTTTCATAGAGCTTTCATAGAGCACAGTTGTAGGACTGACCAAAGTGCTGTACAGTAAACTCCAATAATATATTAACTATAAGAACAGACTATAAGAACTGACTTAAGAACAGACAAAAAATGTTCTTTTAAGTGAGGACCACATATATTTGTGAGAACATTAAACAATTGACTATTAAAAAATGAACATCACCAATCACACGATAGCTCATCTACTTTTTACAGTAGTGTTGCACATTATTCTGACATTTGAAAGACACACAATAATAAACTGTGGTAAACCACACAAACGTGATGCAATGTGTCTGCTACAGGGTTTGGAGCCATTTGTATGTTCACTTCTCCATTCTGTCTATCTCTCCCTTCATCTTGAGGGAAGTTGCAGACTCAAAACATGCAATGTAAGAATAAAATGTGTCTCAACACTAAATTTTTTTTTACAACAGATAATGTAGTGCACTAATCCTACAGAGACAATATTAAAATCATTATAGGAATTACTTTTAAAGTAGGTGTTAGTCTGTCTGTCTGTCCGTGTGTTTCTATTTTGGTTTAGTCAAACATTCTCTTTGTCTTGTGTAAATATGCATGCTGGTTTAAATACAAACAGATGTGAATGTCTCTTAAAACAGACTTAACAGCATGTCTTTTTTTACAATTATAGTTCACATCTTTATCTGTCGTGTGACAGTAACTAGACACTGGTAACTTCATCCTCTCTGTAAACGACCGGGCATCTCTGTTACACATCTCACAGACAGAACTAAGCTCTCACAAGTTGTGGTGTATACAACGCCTGCGCACATAAGGTCGATAGTGGAGAGAATTGTGAATGGGGGAGTATTTTGGGTGTACAGTCATAAGTCGGACTCCGAGGAGCCAGGAAGTAACTGTGAGCCATGCAGCTCATGAGACGGATAAAGTGAAGCGAGCGAGCGTCTGTTGTCAGCAGTCGGAGAACACACGCGCGACAGTGAGGAACAACAAGAACCATCTGCAAACTAGTGCCAAATTTACAGCAGTAGTTCTCAGAGACCCCAGGAAGAGCGAGATCGTCTGTTTACAAGAACACAAATCCAATACTAGCTTATTGCAACACACTTCATCATAAGAAGAAAAAAGACGGAAGGAAATAAGTGCGGGACTGGGGAGTTTCAAGGCAACGCTTCTCTCTTTGCAAGTTTAGACAAATACGATAATAACAAATAACAATATTGATCAGATCCATCAAGATGCCTCGGGTGGTTCCGGATCAGAGGAGCAAGTTCGAGAACGAAGAGTTCTTCAGGAAACTGAGCCGCGAGTGCGAGGTGAGCTCGATTCATTCGGTCAAGTGGCGGAAACAAAGTTGCACCTCTCGTCTGACATGAAAACAAGCGTGTCATCGCCTCTATTCATTAGCCTTTGTAGTTACCGATTATACAAACTGTTGAAAAAGTGATCAGACGTTTATTTCACAGAATGCAAAATGACTTTTTAACACCTTAGGCATCTTTGGAGTTACGATTTAACAAAAAGAGGCAAAGATAAACTCTGGTCACCTTTAACCAAGAACTTTATTGTAAGTTTGTTGAAATTTTATACAGATTAAGAATAATACTAGGCAATTGCTATATGAAATGTGTACAAAATGAACAATGCACTTGAAAGTAATTTTGAAATATGCTCGCAAATTGAGTCAGAGCTCTACAAATTGGTTCACCTTAGGCCATCTGTGTTTTAAAAGGTTAAAGAAACTCTTTCGTGATGAGACTTGTTCTTTTATTCCTCCATCCCTGTTTACAGATTAAATACACCGGTTTCCGAGACCGGCCACACGAGGAGAGACAAGCCCGCTTTCAGAACGCGTGCCGGGACGGCCGTTCAGAGATAGTGAGTACATTCAGGACTAGTCACTTAGTACCATTCATTTGACTAACCCAGCAGCATCGTTGTTAATTAGCCTGTTTAAACAGATTAACAGATCATCCGGAACTAAACATGTTGTGCCCAAAACTATGTTCATAATACTTCCTCTTATGTCACTTCTGAAATCATTTCATGATCCAGTTCATGTGACTGTATCATAAGATATCGATATTTCTAAGTTGCATCTAATGTATTAAATCATTAATGGAGAACTACAGATAATAAAGCAATGGTTAAATATATGTTGTTTAAATATAGTCTTATTTTAATATCGCTTATTTATTACAAAACGGGTGGAGATCAACTCGGATGCGTCTTTTTTTGAATGTGTCTGATAACATTTATACGTCCCCTGACAAGACCCCTCGTTTTTATTTATTTTGTTAATTTTGTATTAAAGGGTAAGTTAGTATTTTCTCTATATTCACTTTTGATTACATTTTGATAATATAGAGACTCATTCATAGCTTTATATATCATATCTTTAAAGCTCTTTTGAGATACAGTTATTCCCAATAATAAATTATACAGCTACAATATGAATTAGGATTAAATTTATTTTCTTATTTTTTTAAATACCAACTAAGCATGAGGTAGATGCAATAAATCTTGGGCCGTATTTCCCTCCATCTTTATACTTTTGTCCCGGAATATTTCTTCATACTAATTTGCATCTGTTTACAAAACCTTAGAATTGATAGTAAACTGCTCCAGAAAAATAACAATTATTTATTTCAGTCACATAATTAAGCTATCAAAAAAATATTCAAACTGCACAAAATCAAATTGTTCAGAAATAAGTTTAACTATGCAACGTTTGTCATTGAGATGCTGTGGTTGTTAATGTAGTTTTTCCATGTTTTTAATCAGGAAGCTTTAAATAGGAAGATGTGAAAAATTGCCTCAATGTAAACAAGATAAAAGTGTAAAGAGTTTCAGGCAAACACCTTTTACAATCAGTATACGAACAGGGTGTTTAGTATTGTTTAATAGAATTTACATGGTCACATGTTTTTCAAATATACATATGTTAGTGCATGTGCATTTTAGTGGAAAATAATCAGATAAATATCACCAGTGAATTCATTTAAATTGATTTAAAAAAGAATTTGTATAAATTAATTGCAATGCACAGTAAAAACAATATAGCACAATTCTGCAACCTTTTAGCCTAAAATCCTCTCTTTCTGTTGTGTATCTCCTTGAAAAAGTTATTGAATTATAGAACCATAATTCGAAACCTTTATGGCACTGCTGTTGCTATTAATGTAAGCGAGGGGCTGCATTTAAAACATTTTATTGATTTTGTACCCTCTCCATTTTTGTTCCTTTCTGTCAGTCATGCACCCCTGCTTTCTTTTTCCTCTTAAACTCGGCCTGGTGCAGCCCAGTTTGCCAACGCCAAGCATTGGTAAAACAGAATCAGATGTGTGTAACTCAATACCTCAAATAGAAAAAAATGATGACTTAGGTTTTCTCTTTGGCCCACCACCCCTCCTCCCATCTTCTCCTGATGTTTTGAGCACTGGCCTTGGCTCCAGGCATTCTCCTCTCCTCTCTGATGTGAAAACAGAAATGACGGGCTGCATAATTTATGCTCGGGCCTGGCTTTCTTATCCTGTTTGTATTGATTTCTCTCTAAAAGGCTTTTGTGGCGACCGGCACCAACCTCTCGCTGCAGTTCTTCCCAGCCAACCTTCATGGCGATCAGCGGCAGGCTCCCAGCCGAGAATATGTGGACTTCGAGCGGGAGACAGGAAAGGTATTCCCGACACTTGTTCTTCCCTCTTTTTTTATTACAATGAATTCCACTTTCACTTGACAAACACGTCACTTTCCCTTTTTAACTCATTACCTATCTTTTCTCATCTCCCTTTAAAAATAATTTGTCATGGATTTTGTAAAATGGGTCGTTCTGATACAGATTTCTGATTGGATGAGCCATGTTTAAGGCCTTTGTACAGGGACTGTAAATGTACACCTGTGACCACACATGGTATATTAACATGCAAAGATTCTATGTTGCTAAGCAACCGTAAACAGTCTACATTTAGTAATGAACTGTATTACTGTTACGATTTTTATTAGAATAGTCTTTTATCATACAGCTATTGGCACCATTTTTAAAGCAACAAGCCACTTATGGCCTATTGCTTTAATACACAATCCCATACAAATGCACATTGTAAAGGGATGAAAATCTTGTGATAATATCCCCAAGTGACATGCAAAACTTTTATGAAAACCAGTTTCAAACACAGCCACATACATGATTTATTATATCCGAAGAATGATTGGAGAAGTCATTTCTTTTTCTCTTTCATCTCTTTTTTCCCTCCATTTCACTCAGCAGAGGAAGTGTGTCGCTTTTTGGAACCAGACGTATGCAGGATTTAGATGGGCAGAACCCTTGATTTTCCATAATGATACGTTTCTCTCTCACACATCTTAGGGAAAAATGAACACTTGAAATATTACGCTGCAGACAGCTAGAAAAACAGTCTTTCCTGCATGAAACATGGCACGGGTTTCCATTTTATGTTGAAACGTTGCAGTTTTATTTCTGCTGCAGTATTATTTCAGACACGCTCATCAGTTTTTAATTTTTGAATTAGTCTTTCGACAACTCCCTCTTGTTTCTCTACATTTCAGGAATGTTTTCACGGCCTCCTTAAAGCCATAAGAATGTAAAATAAAACCATACTGTCTAGGTTCCTTTTTCAACCACATACTAAACTATGCATTCATTTCTGTTATTCTAGTCAAAGCTGTCTGTGTCCGTCAAAGAACTCTCTACACGTCACTCTTGTAAAGTGCAGTCACGCAGTATATTTTGTCTGTGAATATAAACTGTAGGATGCGGCCGAAACAGACACGCAGCTCCTCCGCATTCTCTCACCATTGTATCCGTGCAAGATTATTAAGAGATCAAATAGAGGTTAAACGTGACACGTTCATTTTTGCCACCTTGTTCATCACAGATTTATTCTGCTGTTGTTTCTCCTGGTATCTCTGTCGTTTGATATTGTACGTTCCACCGAAAGGGAAATAAGTAATTGATACTGTCAGGCGTGTGTTTTCTGCGTTTGTAGTGTGTCTGTCTTACCGAATATGATACAAATTTAATTCTGGTCTTCTAATGCTACAAAGAATCTTGTAAAGATATGTTTGCAGTTCATAAACACGTCCTAAAGTCTGATTAGGAAATGTGCTGGAGGCACACCAGCTTTACGGATGGTCGCACAAGACCAATTAAAGGAAACGTTTGGGCCGTATTTATTAACATATTTCTTTAGCTTCATTTTTAGCTCCCCATGAGGCCTTTCCCTTCAAGACTCAATGCAGAAGAGTGTTAGTGTGAGGCGTGTTAGCGAGGCTCTTATCGGCTTTATTTGTGTGTTTACCTCAAGTGTTTACCTCAAGTGGAAAGCTGTTTCTTGTGCTGCCGCTCAAAAGGAAGTCTTACTTCACGGCCGTTGCCTCTCTGAGATGCGCTCATTAAAAATGCATCCATGGGAAATCAATGGACCTTTTGGCCCTGAGGCTAACGGACTAATCTTTGGCTGTTAATTATTTAAAAAGGGGTGAAGGGTGCGAGCATCGAGCCCCGTGCTGATGGGCTGCAGAAGATGCATGTTTCTGAACCGGGCTCAATGGTAATCCAATCCTGTTGCCTGTCACCTCTGCCAGATCTCAGATCTATGCAGCTTTAATGAGCCTCACACCGTCTGTCTACCAAGCCCAGCCCACGTATACCCTCATCCTGCCCGACATGCACATTCCACTGCCCTGGGTTTAGCAGATTTGTGTTGCTGTATTGGTATTACTACCTCTTACCTCGTTCGGTACCTTTGTTAAATGCTAGCGGGTAAATACAAGCGTCACTAAAGAGCGAACAGAAGTTTTTTGTTAGTGTAATAATTCTACGCTAAAAATGACATGTGCTTGTTGTTCCAAAATGCAATTCTTTTTTGAGAGCTGTATCACCTGTTGCAAAAGCTAGTTGGAAAAAACGGCTTGAAAACACAATGACCTGAACAAGCGCTCCTGACAGATTTATATCCGTGTAACACGTTCCGAGCTGGAGTTTCCTTTCTCCTTTGTTTGGAAGGAAATCCTGAATGGACAAACTCTGCTGATAAGGTCTGTCCTCCCTTCCCCTCTTATTATTATTATTATGTACTCCCATTCGTTCCTTCCATTTTCCTTTCATCTTTTAATTCCCTCTCTCCTCTCCTCCTCACACACAATCTCACACAGCGAACGCCCGACATGGTGAATTCCCTGCAGTGTGACGAATGTCAGGCCGGGAGAGATCATGCGTGTGCACCAGCCTCTGCACCTAATTAAACTGATTGTTAACCTTTTCCACAAACAGATCCTTCGTAAAAACAAAGCTTTTAATTGAATACCAAACAACTAAAATATTGCCCTGACTGGAAAATGTTCAGACTCACGAGTTATCTGAACACGCAAACCCTTCTGAGATACATGCTGCTTGTCATCAGGAACGTGCGATCGCCGCCTGCCTATTGGCCGAGCTTGTCCTTACGAGACTGTTGATTGGTTTATTTCTCACGCCGTAAATCAGTCATCGCCGTGGCAGTCGTTACTAGCAGTGCCGCGTGATGTGTTTTGCTGCCAGACTGCCTGTAAAAAGCAGTTTAGAGGTTAAAGCAAAGTTGTAAAATAAGTGACGCAAAACGAGACGAGAGCAGCATATTTTACAGCTTGTCTGATGATATAGTTAAAAACAACAAGAAAATCATTATATTACCTTAAAATATGCCATGATGCATTATAAAGAAAAGAGAAACAGCATTCAGGGGTTTTTTTTCTCCATGGCTTGGAATTGTGACTGAGAAATATATATTGAATAATCATGATTGTGTGATGACTTTGCCAATGGTGTCAAAATAGTCAGCATAGTGAAAATTTGTGAAAATTTCAATTATTTTAATGAGCTTTAAATTTGCCACTAAACTACCTTAAACCTGTTTTATTTGACTTGTAATCCGTTGGTAAAGTGTAATAATTCTTTAATTTTATATTCAATGGAAAAACAGCCCCAGGTGAAATGTAGTTATTTGGTCAGCCTTATTAACTACCAGGCATTATTTTAGAGGATCACAGATTTTTTTCTATTTTTTTCCCACCGCTCCTTGTGGCTCCCATATTATTGTGTAAACGTTTTTCTCCTCTGATGAACTCAAATGCGATGACAGACTCTTTTTTTTTCAAAATTTTGCCCCTCCTACTTTCTTTGTCGTTGTCGCCAGAGATGGTCGTAAAGTTCTTCCCCGTAACCCTCACCTCCTTACCGTTGTGGCCTCCTCCGTCTTTTCTCCTGGTTTGAAAACACAGGCGTTGCCAACAGAAGCCATACTGGGCCAGTTTAAATTTGGCGTGTGGCGGGGGACAGTAGAATTATTTGAGTGGGTCAGAGCCCCCACAGCCGAGCTGAAGTACAGGCTCCTAGTGTCACTGCGGGCTAATGGGAACCAGCTGTGGGGGAGGTTTAATTTTAGCAGTAGCTAGCACAGCCTTAGGGAGGAGACTTTAACCCTGTCCCAAACAGAGCTCCTCAGAAACAAATTGAAGTGCGAATTCCCTTATGTAGTCACCTTGGTTTACCCAGACTTAACCCATACAAGAACACAGGGCTGAGGGGTCATGAATGTCTTTGCTTTCAGCTAATGAAACCATGGCTGTGCTGTAGCTGGGGGACTTTTTACACTTTTAAACACTTCTAAGTTGCTTAATTTTTATGAATAAAAATTGTTGCTTTGCTAAATAGATTTTTAGAGAGTTTTAGGGAGGCAAACTTCTTAGTTTAGCTTAATTCACCTGTTTTGGTACCAATTTAACAGTTTTCTGTTTACAACTTCTAAGTTTTAAGTGTTAAAATCATTTGAAATGGATACTGTAAGGTTAAGTTCTGAAAAAAGCTGTAGTACCATTTAAAACAGCCCAGGAACACCTGCTATGACTTTCTCGCTGTTTTCACTTCTCATTTGAGCTTGCATCCCTGGAACAAACATCCTAAAATTCCCCAGTGACCTATAAAGTTATTTACAAATCACAAAAATAGCAGAAGATGCTGACGAGCAGATGGAAAGTAAGAGGAATTAAATTCTGTCTGGCTCAATCATTCAGTGAAAAACACTCTATTAAGCTTTTTGATGTAGACTTTTGCTGCTTACACAAGTGAGTCTTATGAAAATGGCTCAACACTGAACTGAGTTAAGTTTAGTTTAGTAGCCTCAGGCAACATTCTAAACTGTATGGCTCCATTTTTCCTGTATTTCTATAGACTACTAGAGAACTACTCTCTCTCTCCTTCTCTCTCTTTCCTTCTCTCTCTCTCTCTCGCTATTTCATACAGCTTCTGTCTCCACCACTTAAACTCAATCTTGTTGAAACGTGATCTCCTCTTAGATGGAAGTTTCAGCTGTATGGTTTTAAGGAGATCTGATGCTTGGCGCTGTTTCCTTCTCTCCTCCTTTTTTCCTCTGTTCTTCGTAAAGCTCGTGTGTGGTTTTTACTTTTTATGCAATGCAGAAATTGGGTCTGTCTGCTCTGACCATTCCAGGAGCCTTGAGTTTGTCATTCCACTTTGGAAAGGGAGAGCTGCAAGAAACTTACAAGCTAATTGGCTGAGAGCTCGTAACTGCAGCCAGCTTCTGCCTGAGACCCTCCACAGAGCACTGGCTGGTGGGCTATTGGTACACTAGCCTGCGTAAGACAGCAGACAGCTCAGAAAGGGAAAGAAAGTTAAGCCGTGGCATGCTCGCAGAAAAAGGCAGAAAAAGACTGTGTGCCTCCACACAACTAAGTTAAGCTTTTTCAAAAAGGCGCCATTCAAATAAAGGTTTAAAGGTTCCTTTAGTAGAGTACTGATTTAAAAAATATAAACAAATGACTGTAACATTGTACTTCTGTTTAAGGCCTACGATAACTGTTATGGTAGTGTTGTGTAGTCCCAATGAAAATAGATTAAGTTAACCTTTATTTAATCATTTTAAAAAGATGATTGCATGCAATGAATTTAGGTTTTAAATATCTACATTAAAAAGGATTAAGAACTTTTGTTGCACAGGGTCAGATTTTGTTTGTCAGTTTGTTTGTGCATTTATGTAAAAGATGAAAAACTGCAGTAGTGTGTGTATCGGATTGAGCCCCTGTGTTGGAGCCATACCGGGGTGTGGTGTTTTTCTCTCTCCGACACTATAAATCTTTGCCATGTCTGTGTGTGTAAGAATGTTCGCTCGGGGGCAGATAACACAGGGAAGAATCGGACTAAATGACTCCATTATGAAAGGGCTCCAGTCTGAGGCCTCACCACAGGAATTGGTGTTTTAATAGTTTTGCGTCTCCAAAACTAGTGAGCCTGTTTCCAAGCCTGATGTGAGTGTGTGTACAGATGCTTTCTTATATGTGTTTATTTGTGTGTTTGTTCCGTGTCCATTTATTCATATATATGCGTGTCTGTTTCTCATACAGTTGCTTGTGTGTATGAATACTGTATGTGTGCATGCTACGCTTTGCATGTATATATATTCATGACTAGCCGTGTCATGGAACATGCTGTGGAGATGCGTGACGCCAGTTTGACAGTTAACTTGAGGTTGGGGGGTGGGGGGCCACACTCTGCTGCTGATGAAGGCCTCTCATCTTCCTCCCTCTCTCTGCCATTGGGCCATTCAAGACCAGTTTGCCATTATTTGATACCTTGCTGATGTTGAATCATTTGATGATGCATTGAACAATTGCTGATGTTCGTAAAATGATTTGATCGTATGAACCGGTTCTTGTTAATGATCCAGTTAAACTGATAGTGAAAGTGTTTGTAAATTACTCAACGGTTAGGGATTTAAACCGTTAAACGGTTAGGTGGATGACATGTTTGGAACAACTTTATAAATAACACAACATGTGACCTAATCGAAAACATGGATGAAAACTTTATTCATTATTCAACTATTAGTTCCAGTCCTCGAATCTGATTGGACAAGCTGCATTCCATGGGTGCTGATATCTTTGTTTGGAACATTTTTTGTTAGCAGAGCAAAAACTGACAAAACTAGAGCCATATTGTGTCTTCTAAAAATTTCTAAAAAAATAATTGCTCAATATTAATAAAATTAACCTATTTGCTAAAATGTCTGGACACTTCTAATGCAACAAATCAGGGTGTTTTTTTTTGGTGTGTGTGTTTTAGCTATTTGTCATTGCATTGTTTACTCTCCAATCCAGTACTTTTCAAAACCGTTAGCGTAACCTCTAGCTAAGCTTTCGTTAAGCATAACGATGTTGCTCTGAAGTCTCATTTGAAAGGCATGTTTGTGGGGGGGCAGGATGATAAACTATGATTTCCCCAAAAATGCGGTGGGCAGCGAAGGCTCATGTTTCCTGCGATCTCGAACGGAAGCTGCTCTGCTCTTCGATGACTTGTCAATGACATCATCAAAGCAAACGTGCTAATTGATTCCTGCTGCTTCCATCTTGCTTGCTTCCATCCTGCATTGTGCTTCGAACCTCACCCCCACATACATGCCTCCGATCTGATCTTACTTTGTTTGAAGTTTAAGGAGCGGAACTCTGCCGTGATGATTGTAAGCAGAATAAATAGCGAGAGAAATGCAAAACAAGGGCTGTAATCAGCGAGTGGATGCTGTGTCCATCATATACTTGCCTTGCCCCATAGGGATTCAATTATAGGGCCCAGCTCAGATTTCTCAAGCCTTCCAGTCACACCCTTCTGATCAGTAAGATCTAAGAACCCAGCACATCATTATCACATTCTTCTCTGTCTGTTACATATGACTCAGCCCATCTGATATCAGACTGCTTTGAGTTTGCTCATTCTGACCCTGTGCTGCTCCTTAAAGCTCTGATTGGCCGTTGCACAACAGACATGTTTGTGATTGGTTACTCTGGATGTAGACCTTAATGGAAAGCTGTAATCGACAATTTTTATTGTTATTCTTGGCGGGCATAATAATAATCTGATTATTTATTCAATAAAATGTGTAACCTATAAAATGCTGATTTAAAAAATTGTCACTACTTAAGTAATGACAGTAGATGAAGGCTTTGCCTTTTAAAAATGTGTTTATTTGTTCATGGTTGGCCATACTTTTGTTCAGATGGGACCATTTAACAACGAACACTTAAAGAGTGTTATCTGTAGTAAAGCATATTTTTGTGACTATCTAATTGCTTTAAACTGCAAGGTTTCTGATACATTAATGATACAAGACATATTAAAGCAGAATTAATTTGCAGATAGCAAATTACTTATTACTTATAACAGCTTACATCACAAAATTTGCTCTGTATTGTGTGTTGTTTGCTAACATAACATTCTAGTCCTGTAACCGCTCACATCTAAAGTGTGTTAAACTGTCTTATTATGGGATGTATTACAGCTTTTGTAATTTTTTTAAAGAGGCTGTGCATTGATTTTCACATGCCTTTTTGTGTGACCTTTCCAACTGCATATATAGATACTTTGTACTACTGAGGTGTTTGGATAGTTGTAAGCTGGGCAGAACTTGCCTGCCTTGTTATTCTTAGAACACAGTCCATCTCCTTTTCCTCGGAAACATGGAGGTCGGCTCAGGAGACCAGCACCGATGTTTAGTTTGGATCATAGTGAGAAAGAAAGAGAGATTTTTCCTGTTTCTGGTTTTTATGCAAAATTTACTCTTTTCCTGGTGGGGATGCAGGTTTTTAGGCTGCTTGACTTCTGAAATGATATTTTCCGTTCCATTTAAAAATCGATTCCACCAAACAGTTTTAAACATTACAACAACCAGCCTTTGAAATTAGTCACAATATTACAACATTTTCTTGAAGCATTTTTATGTAATTATATATAAACTTTAATTTCTAAAGCGCTAAAACTTACGTTTTTAAGTTAAAAACACATACCTCATACAAATTAAAATTGCTTTGCTGAAATTAGCACACTCACAGGTTGCCAGGACTTCAAAGAAAATAACACACCTATAAAATGTGAGCCTAAAATACTATATTTACTCATCGATGTGTGTGTTTGTGTGTCATTTTTGTGAAAGCTAGCCAGAAGGTTTTTTTTGATGGAGAAAGGTGTAGCCTAATTGTAGGTCATAGGGGTTTGTGGGCGGAGACAGAACGAGGGCAGAACGACCCTAATGGACTAACACTTCTTTGTGTTGATGTTTGTGGCAGGTGGGGTGGGCAGAGAACTTTAGGCCTGCAGGGCTTACGTTTTCCTCTGTGAGCGCAGTAACAAAAGAGGGCTTTTGTTGGTTAATTTGGATATGTGCTCGTGGGAGTGTCTGGAGTGTGTGTGTGTAAGACAATGCTGCAAACGTTTAGTTTCTGCCTGTCTCTGATTACACACAGAAGCGTGCTCTATCTGCCCGGCTGCTTTGCCTAGGCGTGCTCAACACCTGCACCGGGTCGCACCTGTTTGCTGTGCATGTGGGTGCGTTTCCATCTAACAGGAAATGTTCTCAGAACATTGGCTAATGTTCTCTAAAAATGATCTCAGAGTTATTATAAACAGTAATGCAGTAATGTTATTAGAACTTATTTTAACGTTATCATATATATCAAAAACTATATTCTTAAGTAGTTAGTGGAATGTTTACAACAAAACATTACAGATTTAAAATTAAGTAATGGTCTTATAACCAAGCAGTAATTTTAACACAGCGTCTACAAAAACGTTCCTAGAACTTTCAAAATAACATGTAACGTTTTTGTTACTTAATGGAAATGTTAGAAAAACGTTCTTACAACGTACTTTACACACACTTTCAGCATGTTTGTGTCTGTGCAATGTCAGGGCTTTAACGTGTGTGGCAGACAGACATATGGGTGTAAATATATAACTTTAGGGCAAGACAGGTAGAGACTGAGAGTATATACAGTGAATGTTGTAAGACAATAGCTGTGCAGTACTGCCTCTCTCCAGCATTAGCCCTCACTCCCCCATCTTGACTGGCTGTAGCTCTGCTGTATATCTGTCTGCGTGTCCTTGGGTCTGTTGAAAGAACAGCTGCCTTTTGCTCTTACTCATAAACACATACACACTCAGAGATATGACTCGGTGGATGGAGAGTCGTATGTCACGTCTTTAGTGGAGGAGGATCTGGCTCTCAGGGCCGTGAGTCAGGCACGCATGTGACAAACAGGATGGGAAGGTTCTCACACTGGGGGTTCTTTTCTCATCATGGAGTCATGGTGTAGGGGTTAGTTCATGGGCTCAGGACCTGTTGACCCATGGTGCTCATATGGGAACACAGGTTCGAATCCAGCCTGTCGAGACCTCCTTCACCATTTTCTGTCAGTATTGTGATTTTATAAGGCGTAATTTTCCTAGAGCTCAACTGCTGCTGGCAGTGTCATTGGTTCGATTCCTAAGATGTGGTTGGACTGATAAAATATGTTCCTCCAATGCAAGCTTTGGATGAAAATTTGGTAGACACATCTTAACCTTTCTTTTTTATTAGGGTAACCAGCTAGATTACATTTTATTCATTAGCAGACGCTTTTATCCAAAGTGACTTACAAATGAGAAAGACATTTTGCTCATAATTTTAATACATTTGACAAATTCCACAGGTTCTTAGGCCCTCTCTCTCTCTCTCTCTCTCTCTCTCTCTCTTTAACAAAAAGAGGGAAAGTCCAGTAGTCCAGTAAAGGCCCTTTGAGGTCACTGACTCATATATAAAAGAACGCACACACATAGGCCCCATTATGTCCTTATGTGTGAATAATCCAGTAATCTGCCACTGCTGCATAATTAGCACTTGTGTGGCATCACACACACAAACACACACACATTTACTCACAAAAAGCTTCACTCATGAGGTATGGGGACACAATGGCCCTCTGTCAGCGCTTGTGTAAGCGTGTGTGTCCATACAACCCCCCCCAACTCCAGGCTTCAGATGCTTCTCTGCTGGTTTTCCTTTTCCCTCTCACGCTGCGGAGCTGCTGAGGATGGCTTGGCGTGTGTCTGAACGGAGGGGCAGCACGCCAGCACGGTCACCCACCTCACTGTTGCCACAGCGACAAGCTTTGGATCTCTCAGGCATTTAATTCAGTTTCGTTTTGCTTCATTCATCTCAGCTTAGTTCATGTTATTGTAATGCACCTGAACTGTCACTTTTTAATCAATTTTTATTCAGTTGATTTTAAATTGATTTCAATCTCCCGCAGCCGTTGCATATTAGTAATTGAATCTGTAGGGCATTGTTTTCAATTCAAGTGAAATT
>JAZGTK010011648.1:0-15443 GCA_036877625.1 Ambastaia sidthimunki | reverse complement strand
CGCTCACTCACGCTCACTCACTCACGCTCACTCACTCACGCTCACTCACTCACGCTCACTCACCCTCTGCTCTTTGTCCAGGTAGATTCTAGTGTAGAAGAGTTGATCATCATCATCATCTTTGTATTTCCACTGACTGACGATGGAGTGAATCTGAGGAGCATAACCAATGAAACCTACACAAACACACACACACAACACGTTGGCATATGTGGTTTATGAAGACTTTCCATAGACGTTATGGTCTGTATACTGTATAAACTCTGTAATCTATCCCCAAACCCTTACTGTCATTTTTTAATTTAGCATTTAGTATGTTTTTAAGTGATTTAGTTTATGAGGACACAGATGCCCCATTAGCTGTGTTTACACTGTTACAGGAGACTTGGAGACTGCTGACATAATGGCTGACACCATAATCTCCTAAAGATTACATCTCATAATGGACAATTTTTCTGTGTTAACTTTTTCATTATATATAAAGCTGCTTTGAAGCAATGCAACAATGTAAAAAGCGCTTTAAAAAATACAATTGTTATACACATGTCATTATAGTGTTCTCATAAACCCAAACCCCCACACACATAATGAGAAGATGTCAGCTGTTATAACTGGGGTTTACCTGCACAAGTGACATGCTGTACCACACACACACACACACACACGCACTCACCGCCCGAGTTCAGATAACGCTTGCCATGGTGCACTGCAGGGTATTTAGAAGCCAGTTTCTGGTCGGGCCAGCAGAAGCCCTCCGCAGAGAAAACCACCCGATGGGCAAAATGAGAAAACTTCTCCAACACCTCCACTGGACCACCGGCTAAAATGACATCATAACTACACACACATGTGATACTCATAAATGCCAGTCATCTGTCTCAGCATCTAATGTGTGTGTGTGTGTTTACCCACCTGTCAACAAACATGATGACAGTATTTTGTTTGTTTTTGTGTTTTTGTAGTTCATTCTTTAGCCAGCGAACTTTTTGACCTCCCCCAACTGTCCGGGCCACATCACCTCCCCGCCACTCCTCCCCCAGACCCAGAACCTGCAAAATAAAAACACAAACACACATTCAATGCCACTACACATTTAAATGTGTTTGAAGTGAACAGGGATGATATAACACCTGAACTGTGTAGTTGAACTGTCTGGCTGTCCGCATGAATCGGGAGAAACCCTCCGTCTCTTCTGTAGCTGCAGTGATCACCAACAACTCATCTGCTCACAAACAGACATAAAGAGACAGACAGTGTTTACAGTGGACCTTGTCTGACATAATGGCAATGAATTATAAATAACCCAATAATGATGGTAAATGAGATCAATCTATCACTAATTCTAAAGCTGCTCACATTTTTAAATAAACAACAGATGAAGGTCTGTGGTGATCTGGCCCTTTAAGTTAAGAAAACCCCTAGGGGGAACACTTTACAACACTGCAACTGTAAGAGAACAGTAGGTTTTTCTGTAGCTACGGTGATCACCAATATATATATTTATGAATGTATGTATATATATATATATATATATATATATATACACACCCATTAGTGGTGTAACTATCGCAGTAGTTGTGATCATTTGGGACATGAATAAACACACAGTACAAAGTGTTAATAAAGTTTTGTGTTTGAGTAACTGTATGTGCCAATAACATCCGCTTATCCAGCGTGTTTTCTCGAATCACGTGATCTTACGAGGTGCGTCCCGTTTCCTGCGGATGTTTCCGTAACTATAGCAACCGCTTCTTCTTTGCAGTGTTTTGACAGAAATGGTCGCGAAATGCTTAAAAGAAACACTTATGAGACTGAAGGTTAAGCCGTTGAAGAAATCTGTTTCTCTTTGGGATGCCCTCACTTAAGGGTTTTCATGCAATCTTCTGGAGGCCTCTTAGGGTTCCTCTGTGTTCTTCACCTGAATGTTCACAGTAATTCGTACGTTCAGATCAACATGGTTTTGTTTTAGGAATGTTTTATGTTTGCCTTAAAAATTACAGTATCGCCTTCAAACAGTCTCACAATCTTTCTGTCATTGATTTATTTTTGTTTTTAAGACAAAATTCAACGGTTGCACTCAGGCAACAGCAACTGGAGCATCTGTTCAGAAACGGGTTGCACCGGTAACGGTTCTGGTTCGGTCTATTTACACTAAGCGTTGTTGAATTTTTTTAGTTAGACGCAGATCCAAATTTCGCTGAAAGTCCAGAAGAACTTCGTCTAACAGTGAACGTGGTTCTCTCACCTGCGGTTCCGGGCCGTGATTCGGTTCTGCCAAACTGGACAAAGCTCAGAATCACGAGCAGAATCACGCGCAACGCCATCATCATCATCATCATCGCGTTCGCTGGTCACTAATCTGTCGCGCGCGTCTCGCTTCGGTTCTCCCGACTCGGTTCCGTTACACCGTCGCTGGCGCACAGAACTCTCCCGAAATGTTGCAGGACGTGAGCAAGAATTTTAGTGGAAGCGTGAGGACATGCCTCACTTCCGCTTCAACACCCAATGAACGTGGAGCAGAAGATGACGGACAGAGAGGCAGCCAATAACGCGATGACGTCTGACCAATCAGAGTCAGACAAATGGAACGCAGATTGTGTAAAACGTCACTGCCTGTGGCTACAGAAAGAGAGAGAGGAGGTGGGAGGTGAGGGGAAAGGGACGAGTGCCACGTTTTAGGAATAACTGAACGGGTTTGATCCTACATCTGTATCTCTGTCGTTGTAAGGCAAATTCAAAGGTCCAATTACACAAATGTGTTTTGTCTAGCAGTGATTTTGTGTTGGTTTTAAACAATTTGTAACAAAGATTTTGTATATTCTGTCTTCCACAAGTAACAAAACTTTTAAGAGATCTGTATTTAAATGTTAAAAAATATTTAAGCTATTTTATAGTGTTCCATGAAAGGAGGTTTAACTGAGGTTTGTCAGGTTTTGCTAACTTTTGGGTACAAAATGTCTCCAATATATAAATATCCCACCCCCCGCACACACACATCTGTTCTGTGCTCTCAAAGCAGCTACTGTTTACCACACACAAAGTAAATATTCCTCAATTCAAACAGAAGCTCAGTGTACGGACACACACACATCAGATATTGGGATCTCATTTCTCAGGCAGGTGAGTGGGCAGATTATTTAGATGTAGATCATAAGTAAAGTGAAAGTGTGAAAGTGACATGTTTTTGTCAGATATGGTGACCCATACCCAAACCCTCTACATTTAACCCATCACTATGGAGGAGTGAACATACACTGCAAGTCATGAACACAACCTACTGATTACTAACCCGATTCACTAACCAGTAGGCCACAACTGCCCCCATAACCACAACTGCCCCCATAAACTCCTCCAAAACACAATTTACAAGCAAATGTCACTTTAACACTGTGTGTCTGAATTCAGTCTTAATACTCTCTCTGCTCCAGCTGATATGTAATAACTGATATAACACAGATCTGTTTTCTTTGGGTTTTCTTGTTTACAACAATTACCAATTCACAATCTTTACAGACTTTCAGCGGTAAAGGAGAAACAATTATTTAATATTACAACAGTAAATCTGAGCGTAAATCAGTGTTTCATGGTTAATGAGGTCACCCGGACTGAATTCAGACACACAGTGTTAAAGTGACATTTGCTTATAAATGATTTGTGTTTTAGAGGAGTAAACAAACACAGTTGGATGGAGTAAAGGAGGGTTTTTAGGAAGAAGGAGTCCTTCCTTTGTAGATTTGTAGAGTTTACAGTTTTAACTATTTTCTAGAAGCATTAATCGGTAAATCAATGTAAATGAGTGTGTGACATTACCACAGATGTGTTTGGTATTGGATAAACAAAACAGTCACATGACTTGTAATAGAAGTTGTATTGGCTGTGGACATCAGCTTATCATAGCTTAGCAGACAGATACTGATTAGCACTGACATTGGCAATTGTATTTAAATTGCACCTTTAAATACATAGTTCATAGTCAAAGTGACATAGTTCATGACTTCACGTAACAAGACAGAAAGTAGAAAAGCCCACCTACAATTCAACCTAGCCAAGACTGAACTTCTTGTCTTTCCAGCTCACCCTATTGCTCTGCACAATTTCACAATTCAACTAGGTTCTACAACCACAATACGCAAAAGAACAGCCAGAAACCATGACGTAGTCTTCGACGACCAGCTGATGTTATCTGATCACATCGCTAAGACAACGCAATTGTGTAGATTTGCTCTATACAACATCAGGAAAATCAGGCCTTAACTCATTGAGTGTGCAACACAGCTCCTTGTCCAGACCCTTGTCATTTCCTACATTTGCTGGATTGTCTTCCAGCACAGGCAATCAGACCACAACAAATGATTTAGAATGCAGCAGTACGTCTACCAGGGGCCCAAAAAACCCTGTGATCAGCGAATGAGCTGCAACTTCTGGTACCTTCTTTACAAAATCAGTCTCCTGCTCATTCACCTTCAAAATTTACTGCTGGTGGAATGATCTTTTAAACTCCAACTATAAAGGAACTATTTAAAAATGAGTGAAAAATCTCTTCTGTGAATACTTGACAGGAATGTTAACTGCTCTCCCTATTCCACAAAATGAACCTCTAACCCTTTATCTCTCTCCCTCAAGTGGTATCATCTCAAACAATTGCACACAAATAATCTCTGTAACTTTATGGCGTTTGAGTGATGTTTTCTGTGTCCTCAGTACATAAAATTATTTAGAAAAAGCTTTAAATCTCATTTAAATAGAGGGACAATCCACAGGTTTGTGTGAGGGTTACGGGTAGGAGACAAACATTAGTCTGCTATGAAAAAACTTAAGTCTGTAAGAAATCCTCAGTAATACAGTGAATGTGTGTTTGCTGGTGAGTCTGTCGGTGAGGTTGGCAGCAGTGCCCTCTGTTGGTCACTCTGGGTGGCACATGTGAGCTGTGAACAGTAGAACTGCTGTAAAACTGCTGATCATCAGTACAAATGCCCTCTGAGATTTTACACATTATTTCGTCCATTTATAAATCTATTTTGCATAAATTAATTTTTTTTCCTAAAATGTCCTTAGAACTAATAAATGTGGTTTTGTTTGTGTTGAGGTTTTACTGTACTCGTGGGACGTTCTGAATTTGAGCCAAACACTGCATCATTATCAGAACAAACCACATAGAGGAGTATGGTAATTACACACACACACACATACTCACATGCACACACTCATGCACACACACTCTCACACACACACTCGTTGTTCCAAAAAAAGTTTTAAAATATCTTTCCCCATTGGCTAGGGGAAAGATCTTATCATCCCATCACAATTCCCCTCAAATAAAATAAAGTTTTGTCCTACACTTGTTCTTATTGAATACAATGTTTATTTTGGAAATCACTTTGTGAAGGTAATTGGTTGTAAATTATGTTTCATGTTGACTTCACACTCATTGTGTCATGCTGTCAGTCACAGAGAAAATAATAGTTTGATCATCAAACAATGCAGACATGAATTAATAATGGCAAAACACACACAGTAGTTAGCTAAGTTGTTTACTATATTTTTATAGTGTTCTTACAAATGAGGACATCCTCAAAAGGGGGTGTTGTTCAAATTTGTCAGGTTTTGCTGACTTTTGGGTACAGGCTTGTCCCCAAAATTCAAATTCAATTCAGTTTTATGAAGTGTTTTTATAATGTTGCATTGTTCCAAAGCAGCTTTACATACAATGAACATAAAAACACACAAAACAGAAACACGTATAACACAGAAATTTTGCAAACTTTGTTGATTCTAACGTGTATATTAGTAAAACCTATTATAATTGGATTATAATAGAGATTATAATTGGTTTATGAATAAAGAGTTGACTGAACTGATGATAACTACAACACATTTGAACCATTTGAATAAATGGACATTTATTAGAAAACCTGTCAAACCTGCATGTGAAGTACCTTTCTCAGCAGTTCATGAGGGTAATGTTGTTCTGTCCAAACAGAGCTGTTCTGAACGAGTAATGGAGAACACTACTGGTTTAAGGGCTTCAGGTTTCCCAGCATGCACCGCAGCATGAATTAATGATGCAGGTACTGTTACAGCATTGTTCATGTGTAGTTTGCAGCTGTTGTTTTTATCACATGTATTGAGTGGTGTTCACAGTCATCTTTCTTCATGAGATTTGATGATTGTCTCTTTTATTGAGGTTTGTGTGTAAAGTGTATTGTTAGAATTTATGTAACATTATCCTATTATATCAAAAGATCTAATCAGCGATTTGTCACAAAAGAAACTGTGAAGGAAAAGAAGTTGTTTTGCCCTAAAATCGGAATTGAAATATCGAAATCGAAATCACTCAAATATCTCAACTAAAACATTTTCAGCATATTGACGTGTTTTTTTCAAATAGAAAGAAAATACACTAGTTAAAAGTTTAGAAACAGTTGATGAAAATGTTTGTTTTCATTTTAAAACTTTTAATCTGAAGCTGTTTGCTAATTTATTTTGATGTTTATGTTAGTCAATCTTTTAAAAGGGAGAAGAAACTATGGCTGATATTGTTGTAGCAGTGATGTCTGATCTGTAAATATACAGTATACATTAATACATATTCAACCACAAATCTGTCCTGCTCAACCAAACATGAAATATAAACTTTTAATATTTTAAAGTTGCAATTTGCAAAGTCTTTAATGAGATTGTAGGTTTGCTGCATGTTTACACATGGCTGATAGTATTCCAGAGATCTAACAGACATTTCTCCGCATCTAACGGGCGCAGTCAGTCATGTTTCAAACAAAAAACAACAGATTTCTTGTCGCTATCAATTTCCGTACAAAAACCGATTTAGAGCAGCTCGCCCTTATTCCTGCGGTACCGTCTGTGTAAGGCAGCGTCAACAAATGACAGATTTACAGTGCGTGATTTTAGAATAGACAGTCACTCACTGCTTATTAAAACATATTCTATGAGAATCAACTAAAGGATATTTATCCATTCTGTTTGCTGTAGTAGCCCTACTCCCCAACCCAAACCATTACTTACTACAGCTGAGGTTTTACTGATATGGAATTTACACAATCATAAAAGTGGATTAATTATAAGAAATATTCACCAACAATCAGCAAAACAACCTTTTCTTGATATGTCACTTTAAACAATTGTGGGAGTGGAATATTCATGAAAAATATTCACCAAAAATCAATAAAATTACATTTTCCCATTCTGTCTGCTATAGTGCCTTCCAATGCACAGCACCTAATGACTACAGGTGCAGTTTTGCTGGTATGTCACTTAAGGCAGACATAGGACTGGATTATATTCAATATTCAACAAAAAAGATTGTTTACTATTCTGTATTTCCTATTATTTACAAAACATTTAGCTGTTTTGAACAAACAGCTTTAGGATTACAGTATTATCTACACATCACAACTGCACTGTAAAGGTTCCAAAACTGTATTTAAAGTAAATGGTGCATATTTTTACTTATGGTAGTCTTAATCATATGGTGGTGGTCTTAACCATATAATGGGAAAAGTTTGTATCCAAAGTGAGCAAAACATGAGAAATCTGGGCAAAACCTTGTTTTGGGGACGTCCTCATTTTGAAAAACATTATATAATACAGTAAAGAATTTTTCTGTAAATCGTATAAATGCAGAAAGTTGTGGGTTAGTGTTAGAGTGCGGGTTGGGGTTAGATTATAGTGTTTATAACTACTTGTGAATAACAACAATAGAAATCCGTGGAATGTCCCCATTTATATAGATATGTGAAACAAATCTGCATTTCATGAAATCACACCGACGTCACTCTCTGCAACTCTCATTCCCAAATAAATCTGTCCACATTTCCGATCTGCTTTCAAACTCTGCTTTTGTATTACCATGGAAATGAAAATGTCTATATTAAACATCTTTTAAATGTGTATCTGCGTCATGCAGAAAGCTTAATTAACACGACCTCTGTCTCGTCTGTCTGAACACACACGCGTCCCGTTTTAACGCCAGCAGTGACACAAATAAATCTTTATAGCGGCTCCGTTATTTTACTGTAGACACGCAGCGTCTCGCCCCCGCGCGCTCCGCCAGTTAAATACCGCGCCGCTCTGCACGCGCTCATGCACACGAACACAGTCCGTCAGGTAAGAATGACTGTCGCTCTGTGAACTGTTGTTGTGTTATTATTTGACTGTGTTAATGTGTGTCTGTGGCTTTAGGATGAAGATCGTCAGGTAAGAATGACTGTCGCTCTGTGAACTGTTGTTGTGTTATTATTTGACCGTGTTAATGTGTGTCTGTGGCTTTAGGATGAAGATCGTCGCGCTGTTTTTGTGTCTGGCGGTTTTGGTTCACGCGGCGCCTGTAAGTTGTCTGAAACATGATCATTTTTCACCTCAAAATAATATTAATTTTTTTTATAAAAACGAAATTAAATATTAAATACATGTAACCTTTACTTATTAATGAACTGCCTGTTATAATATTTTTTGTTCTTCATCTGAAGCTCACATGAACCAAACAGGTTCACACCTGAAACAGACACTAACAGACTGAAAGGCTCACAATATATGAATGTCTCTAAATCTCAATCAAATTACAAATTGTAACTGCACTTTTAATATGATTGACAGATGTTTTTTGAATGAACATCAATATGGATTCACTGTTGTTTTAATTTATGCACATATAATCAGATGCAGCGGAGACGAATAGCTCGATCAGACAGTCCAGAAGACGACGGGGTATGACACACACAGAAACTCTCATACACACTGTCTCTCTCTCTCACACTCACATACACAAAAACACTTTGTTGACTGTGAGAGCCTCTTACATATCTGTGGATATCATTGTTTAAAACAAAACATTATTTATTACACTTCAGTGAGGTTCAGCTTTGCTATAGGTTTCAATACATCAGTTACAACATTTCGGACTGGCTAGAACATTTGATCATTACAACTATAACAAAACTCACACGCACACACACACTCAGAGAGAGACAGTCCCGCGTGTTTCTCATTTCATGTGATTTTCAGAGTGACTCGGAGGGAAACAGCGAAGAAACTGAGAAGGCAGCAAAGGAGGAAGATGATGAGGAAGAAGAGGGATATAGAGACAATGAAGAGGAAGAGGAGGAGGACACGAAAGGAGAAGATGAGGAGGAAGGAGACAGAGAAGAGAAAGAAGTAAAAGAAGAGGAGGATAATGAAAAGGAAGAAGAGGGAGGTGAAGAAAGTGAGGGAGATAAGGAAGAGGAAGGGGGAGATGGAGAGGAAAATGAAGAAGAGGAGGGTGATGAAGAAAGTGAAGAAGGGGAGGAGGAAAGTGATGGAGAGGCGGAGGGTGGAGAAGAGAAGGAAGGTAAAAACAATGAGGAAGATGAAGATGAGGAGAACAACAGTGATGAAGGAGACACTGACGAGGGGAGCAAGGGTGAAGGAGGCGATGAAGAGGAGGACAGTGAAGAAGAGAATGATGAAAAACAAAGATGAAGAACCACAGACAAACGTCAGCCAATCACAAATTTCACATGTCTGTAACAGCAGTACTGGAGTCCTGACTGACACACATGAAATAATCCAGAACATTTACACAATCTCTCTCTCTCACAACCAGGATGTGAGATCATAATGGGCGGAGCTCTCACAGGAAGACGATAATGTCCACTGATTCTGTAAATTCATATTGATTATGTACATGAAAAAGCTGCAGGTTTATAAGGTCTGATGCCAGATTTTTTTAATGTGGGTGTGAATGTGTTTTTAAACAATTATGATTTTGAGAATATTATTTTCATACCAACAAAAATAGACAATAATTGACATCATTTAAAACATTTAAACTTTTACAGACTTTTTAAAACGAAGCTGTTAATATTGTGCATGTTATACAATGTAGCTGTAGCTGATACATTGAACTTGTAATCTAATTTTAATTTCATTCAAATTAGCTTTTACTCTGTTAGTTTATCAGTATATTCAGTTTTTATGTGATTCTGTCCTCTTGCGTGTTTTATAAACATTATCAACGTTCCTGATATTTTAGTTGTCGCCAAAACTTTGTAGTATAAAATTAATTTAGTTGTACAAGTAATGTCATTACAATACAATTGAATAAATAACAGTGAGAAAAAGATTTTAAATGTTTCTTCTTATTTATGTACATTTTAATATATTTACTGTTTTGAGCGTTGTCCGCTTCGCTCTCACTTATACTAAAGTTCCGGGTCGGAGCGCGCTTACGTCATACAGACGCAACTTTTAAAGAAAAGCACTTTCACTTTTATCTAATATAGTTATTATTTATGTATTTTATGATTTTTCGCTTGATTGTACGGAGACAGCTGACTTGATGAAGAAATTTGCAGCTTTTACTCACAAAATACAATTTCTGTTCATCAATAAGGTGAGAACCAGACACATTATAAACCTAAATACTCATGTATTAATTAATGAAAAATGTGATCAAGTGATGACGATGTTTGTTGTGATGCGATCATTAAACTGCTGCGCGTGCAGGTTTCTGATTGCAGTTTACTAACGTTTGAACCAGACTGGCAGGTCCATCCACCAATCAGTGTCGCGGAGTCCCCACCAGCGCCCGGCGATTGGATATCGCATTCTGTAACGCGTATGAACAAAGACCAATGGGTCCGTGGGTCGCGCACGCAGGACGGGTGGGTGACGTCAGCAGAGGAGACGCACGCACGCGCGGGTGGACGGAGCTCGAGGTCAGGTTGTTCGTTATTTTAATAGTCATTTTTAAAGCGAATATTCGCGCATTCATTCATCGTGTCGCGTGCATAATGTGCACGAGCCTCCGGTTACTGCCTTCGCGCTTCTGATTGTTTATGAGAGTCCTCGCGCGCGCACTGAAACAGTGTAACCGCGGATTCGGTGCAGTAACGGGAGCTCGCGCGGCAGGTGAGGGGGGAGGGGCCGCACGAGAGCGATTCGGCGGGAAAACGCAGGAATCTTTGTTAAAAAACGCGAAATAAAAACAAAAGTGTTTATAAACGTTTAAAGTGTCACACCTACAAACTCCTCGAGCTCTTAGTTACGTTCTTTCTCGGTGCATTTCAACAAAATTATTTGAATGTCATTTCTTTCATTTTAGATTCGTAAACTCGTTATTAAGTGCACGTTGAACTTCTGATAGTTGTGTGTGTGGTGGAAATGGAGACATTTTAATTATTTTTAAATCAGATGCAAAAAATCCCACTATGTTTATTTATGAAATATGTATAGACTTTGGATAATTGATGGGAATCCTCTACATTTTGAACTGAAACTCTGTTTTCCCCTAAAAAGTCACTCCATGGTTTTAAGTACACCCCCCTCGCCCACCCCCAAAATTTCTGCCCTATACACACACACACATTCATTATGTACATCTGATAGTGTGATTCATTTCCTGCTGTAACCTTTTGGTTTCATTCAGATCATAAATAAAGATTTTTTTGCATTAGTTTGTCAGTCATGGTGAAGGGGGACGTGAATAAACCCAAAGGAAAGACGTCTGCTTACGCTTTCTTCGTGCAAACCTGCCGTGATGAGCACAAGCGCAAGAGCCCCGACGTGTCTGTCAGCTTCTCAGAGTTCTCCAAGAAATGCTCGGAGAGATGGAAGGTGAGTGTTTGAGTCCGGCTGGCGTCCAGACACACATCAGCTGTGCTTCTTATGATGGTGTGTTGTGTGCAGGCGCTGAGTGCTTCAGAGAAGAGCACGTTTGAGGACATGGCCAAAGAGGATAAAGCTCGATATGACAGGAAGATGAAGAATTATGTGCCACCCAAAGGTGTCGGCAAGAAGGGCAGAAAGAAGAAGGACCCCAATGCCCCGAAAAGACCCCCGTAAGTTCCCACTGATGCTCCTTCAGCTTTAATCGATCAATATTTTAAATACTTAGTTTTTCAAATACTTAGCATTTCCCTCAAATACATAGGCCTGGTTTCTCTGAACTAAACTCATGATAAAAGTTTAGTTCCAGACTAAAATGTATGTTTGAGCTGTCTTAACTGAATCCACTTGCAGTGACATATCTTAAACCATGATAAACACCAGCAATGTTTTTTCTAAGGCATGTTATAAAAACCACTGAAATGTCCTGATTTAACCAGGATCTTAATCTAACCCTGTCTATGAAACCAGGCCCTAATGTTAGGAAAGACTTGTTGCTGTAAATATTCTCTCTTTCTCTTCATGCAGATCTGCATTTTTTTTTGTTTTGCTCTGAGTTCCGACCCACCGTGAAGAGCGAGAACCCCAATCTGTCCATTGGTGAGATTGCAAAGAAACTGGGCGAGCTCTGGTCCAAACAGCAGTAAAGACCTGCGAGCAGAAGGCAGTGAAGCTGCGTGAGAAATATGAGAAGACATGAAAGCAGATGATGGTCTGTGTGTCTTTCACTTGTTCGGCTGGTGTTTGATTGCGTTTCTTTCGCAGGAGACGGCAGCGTACCGCGCAGGGGGCGGAGCTGCTGAAAGGGGGCCGGGTCGGCCCACGGGCTCTACTAAAAAAGCCCAACCAGAGGCTGATGATGATGATGAAGACGATGAGGAGGATGAAGATGAGGAGTAAAGTGTTTGTAATGCCGTGTCGGAAATATTGGATTCTTTTTCTCATCTACGTTTCTACTTAAACAGTTTCAGCAAAAACTAAAGTATGTTTTATGGTTTTAAATGTACTTTTTATTTTTGTACACGTTTAACAGTTGATCCAAAAATGTGTAGATATGCTTTTTTTTTAATAATAAATTTGAAAGATTATGAAACCTCTTATTTGAGCCTATTAAAAGTGTTGACGAACTTTTTAAAAGTCCACAGAGTGACAGTCTGCTTCAGTCTTAACACAGGCGAAGCATGACTCCCAGTTAAAGACGAAACGGGTTTCTTTAACTCCGTCTGTGTTGAAACTGCAGTGGGTGTGTTTGTGACCCTCTAGAAATTCTGTTACTACAGAAGTTAACTGATGAAACCATTCAGTCATTTACCCACATCGATCAAAGCAGGGTGACACTTGTTTGATCCAACAGATCTGATAAGATCCAGTTCAGCTGTCACTAGATCTGTATCAGGAAATGGATAAAAAATCAGTAACTGTTGTAAGTTACACACATGCTGAAATGGAAAGAACAAGAATCAGAAAACAAAGAGACGGTCAGCACAAACTCAACCAGCGAATAACACTGAAGATCATTGTGGTGTTACTGAAAACGTTTGTATAGATAAATGCAGGTGTGTGTAAATGGAAAAGGATTGCTGTGACGTTTATTTTCACTGTTCTCACATCAAGCAATACACATGTTCCAGCACAAGAAAAAGAGCAACCAAAATAAATACATAGATAAACTGTAAACAAACACTATAATCACCAGATTCATAAAGGTGAATAAGTTTCACAGTACATCCACCTTCAAATCGTGCACAATTGTTTGTGTTTCTTTTACACACACATCAGAATTATTGCCTGATATAAAGTCTGTGTCATACGATGAATATTAATACTACACATTTCTAATGTAATAATCATTCTCAACTGTAAATATGTCCAGTTTTCTTGACAATCACATAAATGCAAAAATCTGTTCAAAACACAAGCTTCAATAACTTCATACAGTATCATTTCTGTAGATTTTTCTGAAAGATCAACATCAGCTCAGCATTAGATCAGAGATGTCAACAGCCCTGAACACCATAATGAAAGAACGATTGAACTGTTTTCTGAAGCTTATGTCGGAGGTCACACAAAGGTGAGAACTGTGCTTGTAGAAGAACGACTCATTCATCACAACAACACACTTCTGCTGCACTTCTGCCACAAAGCTAAAAATTACGTCTAACAACTAAATCAGCAGTAACTACTGTTATATTCTACTGATAGAACTGACTGCTTCACACATCAATCACCAGCTCGTCTGTAACACAATCTTGGCATTTCAAAAATAACACTTGATATGCTGTTTTAGCACACATTCAGTCACTTAAAATAAACGTTTACGTTCAAACACAAACAGTCCAGGTGAAACTATCAATGTACAGTATGTTTGATCAGCCAGAGATGTTGTATATCCTTATTACATCTTCATATTTCATTTCAAATGAGAACCAGTAGGAAAACAGAAGAACATCACACACGTCACGCAAGTCTTCTGTCCTCAATGAACGCACAAAGCAGCTACATCACAGCCAATCAGAACACAGACTGGGTTAAAATACAGCTATACTGAGCCAATGAGATTTACAGCAGGATTAGCACAAGATAACTGCCGAATGCTGAAAAGACCAAAACTGCACAGTGTGTGTATCTGACGAACTTTCAAACCCTCTGACGTGTGTGTTTGTCTGTCCACACACTGACTCACTGCAGTGGAATCAAATTCCTTGTATCAAAATCTGGAATTAAACCAATGTGAAACTGAAGCAGATTTTAAGTGAAGCAGGATTGTTAGTCCTCCACATCATCTCAGCAGTGTGGAGACCATATTTACATACTGTAAACATGAACTTACCGGCAAGTAAACTACACTACAAACCAAACTTCTGAACACTGAATTAATTTGTCATAATTTTAAAATTTTAAAAACTTTACAATTGTGTGTCAAAAGCTGGTAGGTTGTCTTTCCAGATAAACTCAGCAATCATGCAGAACACAAAAGAAACAGGGGTGTTTAGAGCGAAAACATTTCACAAAACCCAGGGAGGATGTCTGTGCAGAAACACTGAACTGCAGGTTTGTCACATCAATGAAGGCAAAGCCATTAAAGAGATCATAAAATAACTGAGAACACTATAAAACAGACTCCTGGTTAACAATGAACACACACACACACTCTGAGCACATGGACTGTTTCTCCACTCAAAATGTGACTCTGTAATGTCTTCATCAGAGTCACTCATCAACAGGAACAGGAAGTTGAGCTGTAGCACAGATGCACAATAAAGATGGCTGTTGGGTTGCTAGGCAACAGCAGGGGTGGGCAGAGCCTAATGAGGCAGAGGCACCAGGATGTCCACATAGTTGATGGGAAAGAATCCTGATTGGCCGTGAATCATGCCCTCATACCAGTTATCATCGATCTGATTGGTCAGAGTTATGATGTCGCCCTCCTTAAAGCCGAGCTCTCCTTCATTCTCTGCCTCGAAATCATAGAGCGCACGACAGCACGGCTGATCTAACGGAGCTGAGAAACAGAGAGAACGAGAGAGTGTGTCTGTGAGCTCTTTGTCCTACCAATGACGGTGTGGGGATGTGTTAGTGTGTGTGTGTACCTGTGTGGTTCTCACAGGTGTATGTTTGTGTGTTACCTGGTGAGCGTGCAGGTGACTTTAACCCTCCGTTGTGGTTCTCACTGGGCAGCTGAAGCTCCATGCGTGGTTTTGCGACGTACTCCTTCCGTGGTTTGGCAGACGCCTCCTTTATCCTGAACACACACAAACTCTCACATGTTGCAGAAACTC
>JAZGTK010011647.1:0-15444 GCA_036877625.1 Ambastaia sidthimunki | reverse complement strand
GGATTGCCCTGTTTCAGTCATCTCCTTTTGCCATTAACAGGAAGTGTTTTAATAAAACAGCATGTCTTCAGAGTAAAGCTGAATCTTCTAAACCAGAGTGTCTGAGTTCTCATTTCTTTGCTCTCTGCTGGGGATAAGATGCTCCATTAGTTAAAACTATGAGTTAAAACTGTAATGATAGCCAGGATCAACATGACCTCTTTCAAAATCTTTTAGTATTTGGTTTGTGGCTGATTAGCAGTTAGGTGATATATATTAGTTGTCAATGTACATCTCTATAGTTCATCTCTGGGGCTGCATAAAACACATGTATCACTACATGGCTACACAACATGGCCTTCTGCAACTACAACAGCTGTAGAGTTGCCAAAGCAACTTATTAACTAGCAGTAAAAATGTCCTTAATTGTATGTAAATGTACAAGAAGGTGTAAATGACAGTTATGTAGAGCTAATCTACATAAATATAATAGATAAGCAGTAGTTCTTCCCCTATTGTTATGATAAATGTAACTATTTGTATGATAAATATTTGTATAGAAATTGAATAATAATAATACAAAAGGAATCTGTTAAAAATGGCCCCCAAGATGTGACCATGTGACCCCCATTAGATTAAATTAACACAGATCACAGACACACACAAGATACATTTTCATATGTTTATCACCATAAGTGCTGCCATTTCTAAACCTATTCAAAAGAATTTAAATGTTTAAATGCAGGTATTTGTACTTAATAAAAGCATTAAACATTTTTGGATCCATACCAGGATCTGTGTTAATGCATTTGTGGGTGGAGAAATTAAATGTACGAACAATAGCCTCTGTTGGATCCATTTAAGGAATGCTCAGTGTGTCTAGATGAAATTTGTTCTGTCGTTCTGTTATTAACCTGTCCATACCTCTCTTCAGCTGTATTCTCTCCGCTAATGCTTTTAGCAGACATTGACCTGTCCATCCCCAGCTTGCCGAGCACAAACACAGCAGCCCTTATTTACACAATTAAGCTCAGCTCTCTTTAAATCAGCAGTATGGTGGGCGAGAGAGGACTATGATAGTATACTGCTGGGCAATATATGTACATTTACAGTTCTATGAATCATGACTAAATCATTGAAAGTTCAAAAGTTTAGCCTGACTAATCATGACGTCTGAGAAACATCTAGCATCAACGCTGCTAGTAATTTCAAGGACTAAATTCTGTCAGCTATCGCCCCCAACTGGTTGGGGATGTTCCTGACTTCCAGGTCTGGAGACATTTTAGCTACATTTACATTTATGATACTGGCAGATATTTTTTACTAAAAGCAACATACAATGCATTTAAGTTATACATTTTATTAACGTTTGTTCCCTGGGAATCAAACTCACAACCTTTGCACTGCTAATTCAATGCTCTACCAACTGAGCTGCTGTAACAAGTTGTTTTATTTGTCAACTAAGTTGAGCTGTTTTTCCTCAAGGTCTTAAGGCAAAGCAAAAATTCACAGTAACAAAAAAGGTTACAGAAAAATTAGACAATCTGTGCCTTTGATTGCAGACTGTCTGTGCAAATCTGAACACAATTTGAGACATTGTTGAGATCTCTTTCGAAACTAGTGAAAATGGGTTATTACTTAAGCCTTTGTCTAAGTAGGAAAATCTAAGGAGGAAATATATTTGAATTTCTATTCAATTTCATTACTGTCTAGGAGTACATCTGTGGTTTTTAAATCCTATGGCTTTCAAAACAGTAACTTGATGAAGGGACTTTTCAACTCCAGCATGAAACAGGCTGAGATTTTTAAGATGAGTTGCAGGAATCTATTTATAAACCCCAAGCTGGAGTTCACATGGAGTTCCTATCAGGTGGGTTGAGGCTGTGGAGAGCCTGTGCAGACAGGCAGGGTGCCAGGTTTACCTGCTCCCTCTGCCCCTGCAACAGCTGTCAGATGGTTGTTGGTAGGATGTGGTTCTACAAGCAGGAGGTCTGTAATCCATGGAGACTGAGAGTGTTTGATTGTAAATGACTAGACGCATGACAGAACAGAAATGCAGGGGATATTCATTCAAGTGGAGACTAAGAAAAACATTATGCTACTTTCAACTCTTGAGAGATTTTTGCCATTGGAAAAGGTGGAGCAGTGTTGTGAGATATTATAAAGCTAAAATATGGGGTTTTGGTGGCAGTTTATGCTGATTAGATGCCACTGTTTAAAAATGAAGCCTGTTGCGGTCCAACCTGTTACTCACCAGGATGCTAATGAACTAATTTTCTTCATCATTTGTGGGTGCTGCATTAGACAGATGGTGTACAGCTAACCCCACTGAATGTGAAACATCCGTCTTAGATTTAGAATGAATAAATATTTAAACTTTATTTAGTTCATTTGATTACGTTTTGTTGGAAGTAGTCACCAATTGGGTGATCTGTGTTTCTTCAGGTGACCCTGTTCAACTAAAATGATTTGTCACCATATGAACACAATACATTTATGGGAAATAATATGGGGAAGATAAAGCTAAGTGCTCAAATGCTGACCCACAACCTTCCCATTAACGTTCTAGTTTACTAAAACAACTACTTAGGTCAACCAACATTTTTGTATAATAAAATATCCAGGTAAGATGCACAATTGGGTATCTTCTATCACTAACTCAAAACCACAACTTCGTAGAAGCTGATTGGACGTACACCAAAACTTATTAAGAATAAAGAATAAAATTGACTCAGCATGAAACAGACATAATATTTTGAGTTACCACATACCAGTTTGCATGCTAGCCTCGGTGTCAAGATTATAGTTGCCATCCACCACTGAGACACTACTTGCTGTGTCTTTATCTTCAGTGATCCGCAAAGCTCCATACTAATGAGAACTCTATACAAATAATGCAAATACACCATCAACATCTGGCCCATGAGAAATCAGTTGTATTTATGGGAGCGGAGCTATGTCTGCATAGTCATTATGCACAAAATAAAATTCTGTAGCTGAGCTCTTGTTTTTCACGTTTAGCTTCTGTTTATAGTCACACTGCAGATGGGGAACTGCCAAACCTGCACTAATTCTACCAGTGTAATACCGAGCGGAAACCAGAGCCACAAATCAGGGTGACAGCAACTTTCAGCAGCAGCTCTGTAAAAGGCCCCTGCCGTCTTGGTAAGGACAATCGGCTGAGATGTGGTAAATTGCGTCTCTTGAAACAGGCTGAATTAAAGGAAGTTGGCAGTGCTTTAAGGCTCAAATTACTTCATTACTCACTATAGATAGCGGACAAAAACTTTGGTGAAGAAAAAGGGGAAGCTCAAGATAAAGGAGCTTAGCAGAGGGGAAGACGGGCAGAAGACATCATACACTTTACTGTGTGTCTAAAAAGTGACTTGGATGCAGATTAGGGCCACTTCTGCAATAACATGGACAATCAGTGCAAGCTCATCCTTGAATGTATAATTCAGAACAAAGAATATAGTTTAAGGAATTATTCACCAAACATTCATTTTTCATATTATTAAAATGAATGAAAGTTATTAGAAGAAATAGCAATGTCTGAATTGTTTGAGTCAATGAATCAGTTGGATCTAGTTCACAAAACAAATCTAAACGATTGATCCAGTCCTCTAGTTCAACTTTATGAACCAATCTCCCCAGCTTACAGGGAGCGTTCTCAGAACATTGGCTAACATTGGCGAACGTTGATGCAACATCTATAAAACTGGACATTTTGAAAATTATTTTTTAATTTTTTTTTTTTTTACATTTAATTTTACAGTTACTTAATGAAAACATTAGAGAAACATTGTTACAACCTAAAATTGTTGACTGGGTAAATAACTCACCAAAATAAAAGCTTATGTGCAAGGAATGACTTAACATTTATACATTTTATAAAACTTGTGGCTATACAATATGTTTTGCTATAAACATTGTGTATTGTAAAGTTCATACACTACTTCTATTTTCTTCCATTGGAAGAGCTTTTTATAAGCTAAGGGAGGTTTTTGTTTGGGGTAATCGACATTATGCCACAAATGCAGTCGATAGAGCTTAACTTACATTGAACCCCGAACATTCCCCTCAAACGCAGATGACAAACATTATGAATGTGAATGTCTCAACTCTGCTTGAGAAGAATTCAACACTTTATATAGAGCTGTAAATGTGGAGGCACATAAACACAAACTCACTAAGCCCGGAGCAATCGATGTTCATAAAAAACAGACTTGCTTTTAGAGTCTGTCTCAGATTTATAGAGACCATTCCCCTGCACTCTTTTTTCTCTTAGCTCTCTCTCTCTATCTGTCTTGCCCTCTGTTTCTGTGTCTCTCTGTTTTTTACAGTCAGTTCCCATTAGAGAGCTTGTTCGTGTGTTGGCGTAGCCTCGGGCTGGCCAGTAAATGACTTAAAATAATAAGGAACAAATGTTCTTGTGCCAGGGTTGTGTTAGATGGCTTGGGAAAGAGGTAAAGGTGTAGACACAGTCCCTGAACACAGCTTTGAACTCAGCGACTGCATGCTTGATACAGATGGTTTTTAATTTAGGTCTTATCCATAAACTAACACTTCAGGAAAGAGAGATTTACATATTGCTTAGTTAATAAACAATCCAATTGTTTATTTTTCTACCTATAAAGCAGAGAAATGTACAAACCACCCAGCTAACAGAGACTGTTTTCAGAATGTTGACTAATGTTATGTAAAAGTGCTCTCAAAGTTATCAAAAATGTTCTTGCAGTAACGATCCTAGTACTTCCAAAATAATATTTGTAACATTTGTATAATTTATACAAAACATTAAGGAAACTAACGAAAATTGTTAGCTGGGTTGTTGTTGCTGTTGCAGTGAGGTCCAAACCTCCCACACTGTAAAGATTTGATTTCACTGGAACAGAAATTTCCAGAAGTAACTAGAGTATGTTACACCTGTCAGAATGATAAAAATGTTCTTTAAATTCATAAAAGCAGCAATTCCCATTTCAACAGACACGGGAGAGACTCTGGAGATGCATTGGTTTTAAATCTTTCACACATCAAATTCAGAAAAATAAGAAAAACTCAGGAGTCATTTATCAGAAAGTTGTGCTGGTGATGGGTGGTCCCTGTTGGTGCTGAACAGATTCTGCTTGTTTGACTGGAGGTAAGTCACAGGAAATGATTGTTGGTCATATTGCAACCAGGAAAATATGGAGTAATGTAAATATGGAGTAATGTAAATATGGAGTAGAGTAAATATGGAGTAAAAATATGGCCAATGTAGTAGAGTGAAAATAAGTCCAATAAACAACAAAAAACAGAGCTAAAGCTAAACATTATTGTAGAACTTGTGACAGACAGGAATAAAACTATTTTTGACACTATTTAGAAATTTAAAGCTGTAATCCCTAACTTTTGCCTCACTACTGCCATCTCTGTTTGAAACATAAAATGTAGGAAAGTGCAAAAGTGTTAATAAGGAATGAAAATGAAATCAAGTAGAAGTCAAACAAACAAGACAGAGCTAACGCTAGACATTTTTGTGACAGATTAAGAATGAAACTATGTTTGACACTTTAATTTTTCTTTTATTTAATAAAGAAAACTAGGTTATTGTTGTAAAATACTTCAGCATCACCAATAATCAGACGCAAACAGGAAAAGGTGCATTAAACTGTTCATGGGCTTAGAATAAACATTAGTGCAAATGAACATATTATAGTCTAAATAAACCCAATTTAGAGTTAAGATATTTCTCCATCCGCCTCCAAGTGTACTCCATCTTCAAACACTCCTGCATGTGGTTACACAGACACACAAAAAAGCCTTTCATTATTTATTAGGTATTTGATTTACAGAGTCTTGCCTCCTATTGGTTTTATTGATTTATTTTACCGTCTACTGTGTACTCCTCAAGTCATCAAAATGAATCTTTAAATACACATTCAAAATGTATACTCTGTCCTATCTGGAAAAAACACACGACAAAGATGTTTGTCCAATCAAATGGTGTCTAGAATGAAAATGTCCCTCCCCCAAATGCCACCCCCAGAAACGGTAAGCTGGAAATTATGATGCGTGACTGTGCCATAAAAAAGCCCTTCGATATGTCCTACCCACAAAGCCTATAACATACATTGTGTTTACTTCTGTCATTGCCCTCATACTCTCAATTAACCTTTGTGGAATTAAATTTAAATATGATTCAATCACGGCTCATAAATTCCAAACCTCCTATCTTTGTATATAAAGCAATACTTTGTGGAGTTTTGGAGGACAGGGGTCTTGCTTACCAGTTATTCAGTTATTTGAATTATTATTTACTTTTCAGGGAGGCCAATTATGCAGCAATTTTCCACTTCCAATAAACACTGTATCTCTTATTCTATCTCTATCTGCCATTCTGTTTATCACTTACCGCTTTAATAAAAACCAACAAGCATATACAATTTAATGAGAAAACAGTAAGATGCATAAAACTCATCAACAAGATCTCAAATCATTTCAGCAGTCTTGCGCAGTCAGCATGTACCGTATTCTACATGCTCAATTGAGTTCATCTCATATTTCTCATTCGGCAAATCTCATCACTGCTTACAGTAATAAAAACACACAAACGTTTATTAGTTTGATTCGGAGTGAGCAAAGCGGTTGGTTTCACCAAAACAATAGTATCACAAAACTAAGTGAAGTTAAGCTGTGCTCATGTCATGTAGCATGCTAGCACATCAGAGGGACTATGTGGTATCTATGCGGTTGCAGTGTGGAATACAGAAGACGCCAGGGAACTGCCATCTGGTCCCTACAAAGAACTGTCATAAAGAGCCTGAGCGATACATGAAAACATACAGCCCGACCATCTTCAAGCAACACAGCCGTTCTCAACTCTTCTTAGCCTTTGAACAGGAGAATGTGGAGATTGAGGTTTTTCTGTGACAGGCTTTTGGCCTGTTTCTGTATGTTTTGATGTTTGTGTATATGAGCTGTGTTGATTTCTTTTATAATGAATGAGTATTTTACTGGCTGGTTTTGAGAGCTTTGATTTACTTTTCTAAGTTTTACTTAGTTCAGTTGTACTCAAAGATTCCAGAATGTATAATTTAAAGAAACATCTCAAACATCTAAGGATAGACAAGTTGCATGTTATGACATGTTTCAGTTTGTGTCTCCATGTGAGTTTATTTTTGTGTAAGTGTGCGTGCATGTGTGTGTGTGATGTATCCGCCCCGACAACTTAATCAGATTCTTCTGCCTGGTCTACCCATGCTGGTCTTCCACTATATTTCTGCTGTCCGCAAGCTGTTTTAATGCATACACAATCAGACACTACAGTGTGAGTCCTTTGGACACCAAATCATTTCAACCTGTGAATGTGTAAAGCCAGAGACAGCTAGTAAAGGCAATGTGGCAGAGCATCTATAGGTACTGCCAGAGTAACACCCTTTACTAGTAGAACAAGCAGAAGTCTAGGCAGAGAAGTTGGAGAACAGTGACAGAACAATGAATCCGGGTCAATCACTATTCAAACAGGCAAAACCTTCGAGTGAAGATTTACCAGCCAGGCCCACAAACCCGAGATGTCACCAGGTTGCCTCACTGACATAAAACTGACACCCAGCAACAGCTCCTGAGCCAAGACGGTTCCACCTTATTGCACAGCCTGTTTGATTTATGTTCTTTCAAACACTGTTTGCTTAGATACATTGCTTTTCTCACACCTGACAGGCGAATGAAGAAGTCCTCCAAAAAAGAAACATGAAAGCAGGTCTGGGTGGGAGGTGTCAGGTTTCCTGTACATTGATGTAATTGGATAATTAAGATTTAATTAGATAGATTTAATTAGATATAATTAGATTTAATTATTCGACCCTGAGAACTTTGCATGTTGATGTTGTTATTATAAGCATTAAAAATACAGCAACCTAAAATCAACAGTTTACAAACAATATGGTGTTGTTAACCACTTAATCATTACCCAGCAAACGTTTTCAGAACATCAGATGTTCTCTAAATGTTTTTGCACCAACATTAGTAGAACGTTTCATTTAAACATTAATTTAATGTTGTGTGATATATATCTAAGCAATATTCTTAAATTGTTATAGTGGAATGTTTTAAAAACAGGATAAGGACTGGCCATACAGGGTGAATATAAATGTCATTTTCTCATAACTCTGTTTTTTATATTATCTTTAAACTAGGCTTCAGATTACAACTTCATTGCTTTATGTTGGAACATCTTGTTTTATCTTTGCACAAAAATTGGACTAAAAAGGTCAATAATCCAGTTTTGAAATAGGCTTTGATTAACTGATCAGTTGCTGAGCATCACGCGAGGGGGCTTGTCCTAAACCTTGTCTAAGACTGGAAAAGTCAGGAAAAAGTCAAGAGGATTTAGTAATAACTTCATGATCAGAAAAGCCTTAATGTCTCAAATAGCAAGATTTACAAATATAATTACAAACATGGTTTAGCAGAACGTATTTCCAGTGATGAGTCTTTTTGGATCAGTGACATGTAAAATTAGATATGCTTTTATTATTAAACATCAGATTTCTGGAGTTTCGCTGATTCAGATAGGATGACACTCAACAAAAACATTACCTTTCATTTTTTCTTCATCAGTCATGCATTGCATTCATTAATAAAAACTTGTCGAAGCAGCTCATTGGTTTTCTCATGCGATCTGTCTTTTTCTTCATCCGGAAACAGGGTGATCCGCAAGGTACGGAGTGATTGTTCGGAGACGCAGACGGGTGAGAGCGGAGACGCGGCTCGTCTTCATTTTAAAACGCAGCGCACGCCGACCGCCTCTGCAACTGAATACTATCAGGAATAAAGGGGAAAATGGGGTGAGAGATGTGCGGAATGTTAAAAGTGAATAAGCAGAAAAAATACATCAGCGAGTCACAAAAAGATCGCGAAGGGGAGCGGTGAAGGAGACGGAGAGGAAAAAGAGGACAAAAGACAGACAGAGATGGAGAGGATGTGTACGCAAGAAGGGCGACGGCGTAAAGCAGCGACCTGAGAATGGAACAAATGTGACAGGATGAGAAAGGCAGGAGTGACAAAGAGAGTGATGGAGCAACAAAAAAGAGGGGAAATTAAAGCAGGTCGGTAGAGAGATGAAGATGGAGTGAGGGGAAAGGAAAGGGCAGGAAGGAGACAGGCCTATTGTCATGACAGCATGACACCTTAAAGGAATAGCTCATGTACACATTCTGTCAGTATATACAACCTCAGGTAGATCCAGACCTGTATAATGTTATTATTTCTGTGGCATACAAATAAAGAATGTTTAATTCTGTCAAGCTTCACACAAAACCTAAAAAAATGCTATAGGAAAAAGTGTTCTTATGCACTATACGTTATGCACTTGTTTGAAAACTTACATATGGAACACAAACATGTGGACATGTTTAAGGTCACTACACTGTATGAAAAATATGCATATGTAATATAAAATGTATTCCACAGGGAAAAACTGAATACAGTTTTGGTAAATAATAATAGAATTTCCATTTTTCTTTTGGGGTTAACGATTCCAAAATGAACGTATTTAATTAGAGTTAAAAGAAAAACCTGCATGATAAATGTATCCTGGCAGTGTTATGCCACTCAAAGCTTGTTCCATTAGGAAGTCAAATTAATAGAAGGAGGAACTGTGGGAGCACCGAAATTGTTCTGCCATGTGTAAATGAGACTGGGTTATTCGAAGGGAAAGAGTCTTTTTCATGTATAACCCCCTAATTAACACGGGCTTGTTTTAAAACCCCTCAAACCCGAGCACTGCCCTGGGAGGAGCATTCCCATCTAATAGCTTATTAGTTGTGTTCCGGGTCTGTTTCCTTGTTATCATGGAAAACGAGTGAGTAAAATCAATTCGCTTTCAAACATTCGGCAACTCTCTCTCTCTTTTTCTCATTTCCTCTCCTGCTCACCTTCGCCCGCTCGCTCTTTGTGCGTTCCAAACACATCCGCCAACAACAGGCACTGTCAATAAAACATAATGCCTGTGTATTCTTTACTGATGGCCTGATCTTTGCTTTAAAAATGGATTCATTAAGAGAAAATGATATCTGACTGACCCTCTCAAGTGATTCTGCATATTCATTATGAAAACGTTATGGGCACCAACAGTGCCAAGTAAAATGTGACCCCGGGCCAATTACGCCTGTCCCACAAATACAATTACAGACCCAGTCGTTCACATGCAATCTCTATTATTACTGGCCTAAGTGCTAACTCTGTATATTGGGACCCTGCAGAGGCTATGCTGCTAAGGCAATATTAAGAGCTGTGATACAGTAAGTTGTTATCCGAACTCAGCTCAGTGAGAATATCTGAGCTTTTGAGAGATCCCTGACAGAGACAGCAGAGCGATGCTGCATCCCAATTTAGCATCATTTCTCTGTGGTGGTTTTGTGGCAGCAGGGGAGCCTGTCACAGGCAGCCCAGTGTGACAGGTGAATATTGGGCTGAGCTTCCAGCTGTCTGCCTTTATTCTGTTACCTCGGGAGACAAAAGGCATCACCACGCGTGCGGCAAAGCGCCCGCCCAATCAGAGCTGTGCGGCGGGAGAGACGTGGAACAGCTATGCTGTCAGAGTGAGGTCTTTTCTCTTTGCCTGTACCCCTGCTGGTCAAACTTCTTTCCAAATGTGTGGTGCCTGCTATCAGTTAGCTATGCATGAGCGGAGCGGCAGACTGGCCCCAGTGGCCACAACCAAAGGGAGTTTGTTAGAGGGCGGAGAGAATAATTCACAAGGTTTGTGGGTGAATGCAGAATCAAATGTAGTCACCACACTGTTAAGACCCAGCTAACAGTTTTAAGTTGTTAGAACGTTTCCATTAAGTGACAAAAAATATTAAAAACATTCAGTTCTGTAGATGTTGTATTAACATTATTGCTGGAAAATGGCTGGTTTTAAAAACAAGAGATTAAAGGGAAACTCTGATTGTAAATAACAGATGAAGTATAAATGTGCAGCTGGAACAATGTGTGCTTGTCTTTTACTTTTAACACTAAGCAGATTTCAGTGCTTAACTCATTCCATTCCATGTGTGCTATGGACATAAATTACACCTCAAATCACGCAGCGTGTTGTGAAAAGGAGCTATTACTTCAAACTATCAGTCTGGAGTAAAAAACACATTGATCAAGAAGTGACCTGAAGCACATCTATATATCCCAAAGGCTTGACTGGGCTCATTTGCCAATAAGCCACCACCAAAGAGCACCCAAAAAAAAATCACATAGCAACATGCTAAAAAACAGCTAGTAATTGTTTTATGTTCCATTGTTCCAATTGTTTTATGTTCCAATAATGTCCAGGCAACCACTCTAGCACTGTGGCAGCAAATTGTCCACAAGCGCCACAAAATATAAAAACCTAGTTGGTGTGATTTGTTAAAAGCTCTTAATAAGGAATATAACAGAAGATATATAGGGTGAAATGTCATTCTGGAGTAAGTAACAGTGGATGTAAACAAATTGTGAAATATTAAATAAGTCTAAATATACAGGATTACATATCCTATTGAATTATATTTAAAACACCCTGAAATACATCTACATTTGTTTTTCAGAATTTACTGTAAACAAGAAAAGTAAAAAACAAACAGGCCCCAGTGGCTGATATATCACTAAATCAAATCATTGTAATTTACAGAACACTGCTGGCACCCTCCCAGAAACATAACAAAAACATCAGGGGAACGTTGCGCTGAGACTTGTTCTCACAGCTTGTACCCACAGTGTACAGCCTCGCAGACACCAACAGAAATAAATCAGTTTAGCAGGAAATGTCATTCACCATCTCTAATCCGATTGTTTGTGCCGGGTAATGCGATTGCACTGCCAGTTCATTTGATCAGCTGAGACAGATTTAAAAATCCCTCACTCATCCATGACCAGTATGTTTCATCATTGGTCTGTCTTGTTTATTTCAACAATCCGAGAGACGGACATATTGACTGTATGAGAGATATTCCGTCCAGTTTAAACGGTTTATGCTTTTGTGTTACTCAGAGTAATCACAGAGGGATTATGAGGCAGGTTTTTAAACATCGCCTTGTTGGCAAACACAGAGCGAATTTTAAAATGCTAAAAATATTTTGGATATTATTACCATGATCTGTTCTGCTGAATCTCAGATGATTAGATAAAACTGACATATTCATCTAAAGAACATTTTTTGTAATGAAATTTAGATATTTAATGGTTTCGACTGGCAATGGAATCTACCCACGCAGTTTCTGGGAAACCGCAGGTGTCTGTGTAAATGACTGAAGAGCTTATGAGTTTGAGTCCAAGATGATGAGTGAGGTCCCTGGGGATATATTGTTCCTGGTTCTGGTTTTATCAACCAGGTTGATAAGCTTGACTAATAGCCGCTCGTTTTCATGAAATAAGTTCACCAAGTTCAGCCCTGTTCTGGTGATTACCGACAAATCATAACTGCACAGAATATGATTATGAACGTACAGCAGTTTCTCCCAGCTTTGACTGGCAATAAAAGGGATTTAATGGCTCTTTATAGAAGATATTAATTCTAAACTTCATAGACCACATACAACCAACTCTTCACAGACTGTTTACACAACAGGATTATAAAAAAATGGATTTGGTATGTTTGTTATTAACGGACAACAGCACTCATTAGCATATTCTCGAGCCACCCTTTTCCCTTTCCACTAAAACAATGAAGTATTAAGAAACTAATTTTCACAGCACAGGCCCAATGAGTGAGATTCCACCTAAACTCTACAGAGAAAGGCAATAATGACACAAAAAACGATTATGGCTGATTACAGCGAAAACACTCATATTGTTTCTCATTTCTTCATAAACGTTAGCTCCAAGAGGCCCAAGTATAACATCACAACAATATGCTCCAGATTATTCAGTAATTACGATACATTCAGTCATAATTTTTCAATTCAGAGAAAACAAGGGAGGCCAAACATTCCTGATGAAGTCAAATACAGCTCAGAGGTAGAACAACTGTTTCAACTACATTATGGAAGGTGGATTGTTTTTAACTAAAAGAATTTTGGGTAGTTGCTTAGAAATGGTAATATAATAGAGGCTCATTAAAGCTTAAGTTAACTCTAAATAAATGAGACCAGGAGCAATTCTAACACAAAATATGATAAAGAATCTAGAAATCTATGACAAACACTATGCACATGCTCAGTAGTGTTTATAAAATTAAATATCACAATGATTTTGAAATTGTAGGCAATTTCAGAGAGGCTAGCAATAGCAAGCTAGCTTTGAAAGCATAAGATCACGCCTTCTGTTTAGAGTGCTCTCCAAAGACCTCTTTCATAACGCAAATACATTGTTTGACAGGCAAGCAGGACATCCCATCATTGTATTCAGACTGAATGCAATGACTGGATGAACATTTTATGGTCCTGCACCAAAGAAGTATTACAAAAATCTAAGTCTACTTTGTGGTTGGTATCAGGATGTAAAGAGGTGATGTTTTTACCTACCCTGCCTTAAACAGTGCAGTAACTTGTGGCACATGTTTTGTATACCAAAGGTATATCATTAATAATAATAAACAATTCCTCACGTATTGATAATTCCTCATTTGAACTCCACCGTAGCTAAGCTTGGTTTCTTCTGCAACCTCTATGTAAAAGGATTTTCATACACATTTTAAATATGACAAAAACAAACCTGTACAGTTCAACAATGACGTCTACACAGACAGAAATGAATAAAAGAAAGGTGCATCAATCATTCTTCTATTTCTGTCAGCTGTGCACATTTATGTAGGTCGTGATCACTCCAGTAGGGACTGAATGAGTTGAACTGAACATTCATTCACTGTCTGCGGTGTATCAAAATAAACACTCTGTTTAACATAAACTGTAAAGACACATGAGAGATGGAGGGTGTTGAATAGATTGACTGGAATAAACATATGTTAGGAGTCTCAACTAAGCACAGGGACAATACAGACTGATTTGGTGTTTGACTAGAGGAAAGCGATGGAAGAATACGTGAAAATGAGGGATTTAGGGAAGAAGGCTCTGCACTCGTCTTCTCACGCTCTCTTCCCATCTGCAAAAAAAACCCGACTGGTCTGAGCTTTGAACTTCTTGTCCTTAAAACTCTGGTAGTCCTGTAATTTTGAGGCTTGGCAGATCTATACACATCATTAACTACACTGCAAATTTTGCCTGATTGCCTCATTATAAAATATGCAATTAGCCCCATGCATTTAACATCAGACACCAAGAACACATCATTCGCTCAAAAGCTTCATATATTTTGATATCTGCAGCAAAATTTGAATATCACCATTTTTAAAGAAGTTCTTTTGCTTGTTAGCAAATGATTACATTTGATTGGATACGGTATGACAGGTCAACTCCTGTGAAAAAAATCAAATAAAGTCTGTATTTATTTATAATGCCTCTATTTTCAACGCTGATTTTGGGGCTCTCTGGATTTAAATGGATTTAAATGGATTTAAACATTAAAATGTGTTAAATATGATATAGTATTTTCTATACTCAACAGATTCTGTCTGAGCCTAAAGCATCGAATGTATACCGACTTAATGTCAGGGTTTATAATGACTGAACCCTCCACTTGCAGGATGTAATAGCTTATATTCACTGTTATTTATCTAGTCTATTACAGACTACTGTATACGCTCCAACAGCTGTCCTTCTGACACAACGCTGCAGAAAAATCGCTGCTGGATGATGTTCTCAGTGATGTAAAAGATCTGACCTTCTGGTTGATGTGAGGAAGCTTTATGAAGGAACAGCATTAAGTGTTAATTGGTTACTGAGCTTTCTGCTTGTAAAGTCTGTGGAGGTGTGTACTCATTTGAACCTTACTAAATTGAATTTTCCCCTATAAAACTATAAAACATTCCCGCCTTGTATGCTGAGAAATGCATTAGATCATCTCTCAGGCCCTTCTATTGTCACACAATTTTAGATCGTTTAAAGAACATTTTCGTAATGTTTCTTTAACAAAAATGTTAAAAATGTTTTTTTAATGTTCTAGGAACATAAGAGTAATGTTCTGATGTATATATATCAAATATATATATAAATATATATTTGTATAGAGAGAGAGACAGACAGAGAGAGAGAGAGAGAGAGAGAGAGAGAGAAACAAAGAGAGAGAGAGAGAGAGAGAGAGAGAGAGAACTTTAGAATGTTAGCCAATGTTGTGAGAGCGTTCCCTGTTAGCTGGGGAGCTGCTCTGTTTGTACAGCAAGCTGTTGATGTCATTCTGCTTTGAGGGTGCATTGTGGGCATTTTGAAAGGAGGGAGGCATTACCACAGAGTTTAGCAGCACTTCTATCACATGCAGAACTGCTGGGGCACAGAAGCTCAATATTTCACACTGAGCAAAAGCCGCTTTCCTGAATACTAACCAGAGGATTTAAAGCATAGAGACAATAATCGATCTTTACATGTTTAACAGATGCCACAGAAAGATGGAAAAAAG
>JAZGTK010011646.1:0-15448 GCA_036877625.1 Ambastaia sidthimunki | reverse complement strand
AGAAGATAAGATATAAATAAAGTGTCAATACTTGTAACTGTCACACCCGTCAGACTGTGTTTTGATTTAGCTTTGTTTTCACCCCCCATGATCTGTCTGTTTGGTTTCGCCCCATGTTTTTGCCCATATTTGGTGTTTCCTGTTCTTGTTTAGTTTATTCCTTTCACCTGTCTGTTTTTGATTAGTTTGCTATTTAAGTTGGTTTCTGTTTATTATTTTTTGTCCGATCCTAACTGTTGTTGTGGTTATGTTATACGGGTGTTCTACGTTCCTCGGTCCCTGTTTCTGGATTTATATATTAAACACGTTGTTTGGAATATATTCGACGTTGTTTTCTCTCCCTCGCTCCGGAAGCCCACGCACTAATCGTGACCGTAATGTTCATGTTACTAAAAAGTGTGGTTATGGGTGTTATTCCAATCATATGGCCAAATGTTAATGTTAGGCCTAATTGATGTTAAAAGTTCTGTACAGAGTTATGATGATATGAATAATTGTAGGATAAATGGCATGACATTTCACATACGTGTAATGTGAGACAAATGTAATCTATGGGCTATTTGGTGAAATATAAGAATTATTGCTGCAACAGTGTTTCCCCTTATTGATATAAAAGAACCTTGCCACCACTAAGACTCAAACCCGGGACGCCCGCATGATGCTCAGAGACCACTCTGCCAACAGCACTTTGACAACAATACTTTTTTTTTTATTTTAATCATTGGGAAATCGACAAAACTATGCAAGAATGTGACGTAAATTCATTTTTGCTGACATTGTTACCTTTGTTTTGGGACAACACGAAAAACCAAGCGGGAAGTGTGAGGAACTGTTTGTTTGAGACTCTGTTTACTACAGGTACGTATTCTTTGTAACGGCGCTTGATTAAGCATGACGGTTAACCTGCCACGCAGCAGGTTAGTTCAGAAGCATATGTTACCCCAGTAACTCAGCTGCGATTCCTGTTAACGAGAGTAATGCAACCGAATTCTCGCTAAAACTAGCGACGCTTAACGAAGTTAGCGAGGATTTGAAGTTAGCGAGCTTAATGGAAAAACCCTCTTGTCGAGTTGTATCGTGTTTTGTATCTTGTTTCGTCCAGTCTTTAGGCCGTTTGTTTGATTTTCTGGTTTGCTGTTTTGATTTTTGTTGTTTTCTGTTTCAGAGCACAATGTTGTTTATGGGTGCACGCCCCTGGATCCTCCTAAAGGGAAATAGGTCCACCCACCTAAAGTCTCACAAAATCTGTGTGAAATAAATGAAACCTTTTTTTGAGGAGCACTTAGAATGTATTTATTATTAATATTACATTTACATTTTAATTGTACGTCATTTTAGAGCTAGTAACGGAGACTAAGAGCCATTGATATGCAGATATTCAGAGAGAGACCATGTACATGTGTTTGCAGTAATGAGAGTATCAATATATATATATTTATAAATGCGTCACATTGTTTCTAATAACTGCAGTAATAATTAACAAAAACCCTCTGAACAAGTAGACCTATCAATATATATTTATTTGTTTTATATTATCAGCACGAAGCGAAAAAAGTTAACAAGTATACTATCCGTGTATAGATTTTATTTTTCATTCGTTTAATTATTACAAAATTTGTTTTGTAATATGCTTTATTAACTAAAATTAAACAGCAAATTTGTATCAATTGTTAAGTTTGACATTGAAACCGCAGGGCTGTAGTCTCGTTAAATTCGCGGCAGCAGCACGCTGTTATATGATAAGATCATTTAAAGGGGAATGTTATGAGGAATCCAAATTTCACTTGATCTTTTAATATGTAAGAGGTCATGGTTATATTAAATCTCAAACCTGCCAAAATTAGAAATAAATAAATAGCTATAAAAAATACAAATGTACAAAAAAAAAAATAATTTATATAAATTGATTTATTTATTTGGGCATTCGTCGCCTACTATGTATGTAAAAACAAATAAATGTGGAAAATTAAAAAAAAAAAATGTATAAAAAAACTATAATAAAATATAAATAATTTTTTTTTTCGCAATTGTATTTATTACGACCCACAGTCGTTCAGTTGCAGAGAAGCAAAAACAGCCCTCGCCAAACAACATCACAGCAACATCCTCCACAGCAACAGACTGAGGAGAATACTTTAGTCAGGAGGAGTGAGTGGATCTGAAGGCCTTGTTACACTCAAGATACAATTTTGATAGCAGTAGGATGCCACTCAAACGCTGTGCTGATCCTAGCTGTACTGTTCATTGACGTTAACCAATAATACACGCTGGCGATTACACCCGAAGGTTTATAAAGGGGAACATTCAAATCTGAATCCACCCCCCCTCCAAAAAACTAAGCAATAGTATAATTACACCTCAAAATAACAAAACAAAAAACATGTCATGACCCCTTAAAAACTCACATATACGCACACACAAAAACTGTTTCATCTGCTTAACTTCCTCTGCTCCGCGCCAGACTAATGATGTCGCATTTTCGTTTTTACAATTGCACAATTTCTGGTAAGGCACATGATTGACGACGAACAAGCAAGTTTATTTGAACATACGGCATTGGGCCCTCTAGTGGCCACAAGAGTCCCATGCAGGTAGGGCCACACATGTTGCCACAAAAATATTAATTTTTGTTTTTCATGTGTGTGTGTGTGTTACAATAAATACACTCACTGTTTTTTGAGAATTTATCATTTTATTGTATTGTACATGTTTTGTCAACTTGTTAACCTAACAAAAGTGCAGTCATTATTTTGCTGAAGTTTCGAGGTTTGTTCAGAGAAACCCCAATTCCAAAAACTTTTATAAATTCCTCAAACTCGATACATTTAATTGACCCTTTGTGATTATTTTCTTAAAGGCAATTTTTGAATCTATTTATTTTTGTTTCTTCATAGATAAAGGCGCCTTAAACACACACGCTCTTCATCGCGAGCTCACGCGTACAGATAACAAGATTTTAGATTGTACTAGTTTACATAACGCACGGCTTCACATCTTGACAGATTCCTTGGGGATGATATAGTTGTTGATGATAGTAGGATCCACTGGTAGTTGGATGAAACGACGTAATTCCGTTCAAATTCCACACAAAGTCTTTTCTGTCACAGACTGGCGATGGGTGGGTTTGATTTCGACTCATTCCTACTACAGTTAAAGAAAAAGATTATTAATGCACGATATGAAGCAATTGTGTCGACCATCTCTAAATGAGTAACGTAAGCAACAAAGTCTGTATTTTCTACTATTTTATTCTAATTCAGCATGGCGTTTGTTTAAAAGTCACGCTTGCTTTATACCAGATCAGCAAATACAATCTATGTCGAGTTTATCCGACAATTGAACTATCCGACAGTAATTATTCTACCCTGTGACTCCGTTAAACGTAAATCACAATTCTGTGCTTTAAAAAATTTTAAATTGGATTTTAATTGTTTTAGGTTAATGTATAAAAAAATACATTTTATTGAAAGTCGGCGGTGTGCTTTTCTTAATATGAATACGGTTCAACATTAAACTTCCTGCCATGCTTGTTTTAAGTCTTTACTTTAACACTATAATTCACATCATGGTTTTGTCGTTTTATATTGAACTGCAACAATATAGACAAAAGAAACAGATTTTGAATATCACCTGAGTCTCGGATAAAGGCCCTCAAGTCACTCGAGGTCTATGTACCTCTTGAAAAATTCATTTGCTGTCATGCCCGGTTTCGTTACCAATCCACGGGAAAAGACTACATTGTTTACTTAACTTTAAGGAATGAAGAATAAAAATCCTGAACAGCACACCTCTGTTTTCTTAATTGTGTTTTTTAAATATAGCATTGCAGTTAAACGCAACCCTTTATCGAATCAACAAAAGTGTTACTTTTTAATGTCCAAGTACAAACTAAATAGCATTGAGCACAGTCATTTATAACATTGTTCGTACCCTATAAACTCATTTTTACAACCGGAAAATATCATTTTCGGCTCAACTCATCTACCCTTTGAATATATGCTATTCTCCGTTCTACTAAATACATATAAATTAACAGGTAGATTATTATCTGACTGTACTAAAAATGTACTAATAACTGTAATAATTAGAGTATTTTTGATAGGTTGCACATACATTTATACTACTAGTTTATTTACACTACACAACTTTAAAACATTGCAATAAAATAAAAACGAAACATAAAGGCAGCGTAGACTAAATATTTATACAATAGGTCGGCTGAAATTTCTTTGTTTTATTTTTCTAAAACAAAAACCTTACCAATTTTTTAATTGTGTGCCTAAATTACGTCGTATTTAGCCACGTTTCTTAAAGTACTGAATGTGGTTCCAAATGTTTTTCCCTTAATCCTCAATCACTTATTGATATGGTAATATTAAATAGAGATTAAATATTATAAAGTAATAGTTGTACCTGTGATGTCGGTCGAGTCTCTGGCGTTGTGTTGCAGATAGCTCTGCTCCAGAGAATAGGGAGACAGACTCGAGTGTAATCCTGAGGAGGTCGAGCTGCTGGAGGACAGCGGCTGCTGTTTAATATAAGGGGACACACCTGGTGAAGCCCAGTTGGCTGAGGTGCCGCCGTATGGCGAATGGCACTCCAAAGAACCGGCCATCGCCGGTGGTGAATGAAGCGGACTGTTGCTGCTGTCCGGGCCATATTCGACGTTTGAGGTGACCTGGCATGCAGTCATGTGTGTAGAACCCGGGCTCGATGACATGTGTGAGACGTGGTGGCTTGCACTAAGGCCATCGTAGCCCGTATGAACGCCAGGGACAGCGCTGGTCATCATGTTCAGATTATAACCGTTAGTGTGACATGCCAGGGACGCAGAGGGGGACTGGTAGTCAAAGTTTTGGGGCAGCATAGAAGCACTAAAGCCGACACCATTCATCATACGGTACATAGGTTTAAGAGCCTGACATTTCCTGCGAAAACCCCTTGGTCTGCGTCGAAAAGAGCCCTCCTCGAACATGAATTCGCTCCCGGGATCAATGGTCCAATAATGTCCTTTGCCCGGCCGCCCAAGACCTTTTGGAAGTTTAATGAAACACTCGTTTAGAGACAAATTATGTCTGACAGAATTTTTCCAGCCCTGATAGGAACCTCGAAAAAACGGGAAGCGAGCCTGAAGAAACTGATAAATTTCACTCAGTGTTAATCTTTTGGTCGGAGAGCTCTGTATCGCCATGACTATAAGAGCGATATAGGAGTATGGAGGTTTCTCGGGGCGTCTCATGCCCGAATTCGACTTTTTGCCTTTGGGGCCAGTTGCATTTGTGCTCTCCAGCACTGTCTGTGCGCTCTGAAGCGCCGAGTGCGTTCCGCTGGATGCCGGGCTGGATCCAAGAGGAGGCGGAGGGTCCAGCTGCGGTTGGGAACTTTCAGGCATCATTAGGGCTTCAACCTAAATCGAATTGACAGACGTACAACGACGGGATCAATTCCCCCCAATTGTCAATTACAGAAATCTAAGCAAATATTTGTTTAAGCTAAACCAGTGTCTCAACGCGGGCGAATTCAGGTCAGTGCGCCAGAATCTGGCTCTGCTCGCAGGACCCAGTCCTGGTATAAGCCAGCTGTAGGTCTCCAGGACCTTTCTTTAATCTCTCGGTGGCCATCGTGAGGACTAATGCCTTAAAAAAAGAATCTTAATGCTCCAGAGTCCTCCGACGCAGAGACATGCGACCAAAAAAACATGACCACCTATCAATTCGTAAATCCTTCTTTGCCCCTAGATTCCCACTAAGAAATCTCCTCGAACTGTGGAGACCCACCCCTTTCCATGTCAGGCATGCTTTAAGCTATTGGTCTGGCGGGAGGCTATGCAGGCGGGAGACTTAGGTCCAAGCAAAAAGGCTCCCACCTCCCCTCTGACAATCTAAATACACGCAATAAAGCCATTGGGAGATTTCGATAGACAAGCACTTCTAGTGAGTAATACAAGTTAATGGTTTTATTACACGCGTGTCCGGCTACCGAAAGCGCAACTGTAAACCGTAAATGCCTTTATAGCTTCAAAAACAAACAAACAAACAAACAAGTAAAAAAAAAAAAAAAAAAAGCGAACACACAAGGCAGTGGCCTGGTTAAACATCTTGTCAAGTTAGCATGATGGGGGTGGGTAAAAGGTTGCATTCCCAGTGTAGACAAACTCTTGGAAAGGGGCTGTTGTGAATAAATGCTTTTGACATGAGTGGAAGCAGGCTTTTTCCATCAGCCGCTCACCGCTTCTTAGACACCACAAACAGCGCAGTGTCAGTTTACCGTCCCGGACCCCTATCATGAGCTCTGACAAAGGGTCTAATTAATTGTGGAAAGTAAGCTTAACTGGTCATACGAAAAAATATCCAGTGCAAAGATACCTTCATTATTACCATGAAATCAAAACAATAACACATCAACATTAATAATGTCATCCAAAGTTGGCTATTATTATTAGTAGTAGTAGCATGCATAATCACTCCTTGGCTTTCTCTTAATCTTTTTCTTAATTATCTGCGCGCAAAATTCTTTCTTTAAACCAGTCGACGCTGTACTGAGAAGAGCATCTTTCATCTTCAGGCAGTTAAATACTAGGCCTACTGCATTAAGTATTTATCATTGGCTGATATATAAAAACGCGCAGTAAATCCCGAGGGCAATTTAAACAACCATGCCTCATAGGCAGAAACAACCCTCACATCTTTATCAAAGACAACGAAAGGATGTGAAGATAAAACCAGCCCTCGTCATAACAATAAAGGTAAAGAAAATAAGGTTTAACGCTACAACCTCTAGTTGAGGGCGATCCTTTTGTTGTACCTGACCGCTAGATTCCTCTATTTTTTTCTGTGACTTAACGTGACAAACGCGACGTCAGGTCTATTTAAATGTTGTTTGGTAAGTGAATGTTGTTTGGTTATGAGTTGGTAAGGGCTGTATAATGGCGATGTAAAGTTTTTTTACGCAACGTGACAAGAGGCGTTTCGGGGTACGGAGATTTGCAGTTCTGGGCTGAAAATATAAATATTGAATTGCTAAATATAACTGTGTCCGCTCTCGAGAAAAACTGCGCAAAAAAACAAAGTTCTCGAGGCACCTACGAATGAGGAATGTTTCTCTCTTGCACCAATCCAACAACTTCAGCAACTGTTTAAAATGAAACTATTTGATAATAACAAGTACTCTCCTTTCTGGTGACGTGGGGTTTAATTATCTCTGCATCTTCATCTTGATATTGGAAAAGATATAAATAAAATGAAGGGAAATGTAAACAAATAATGGATATAGCTAAAAAAAAAGTCTACTCTATAACCACGTAAAGTTTATAAAAAAAACATCCCGGTTTTAACATTGTTGTTTATATTTTTTTGTATTCGTTATTTGCATTGTTTGCTTGGTAATTTAGATATGATTTATGTTGAAATATCACGCCAGTGGCTGTATTGCGCTGCTGTGTAGACATTGTAGATATTGCACATTGCAACCTGTAGGTTGCAGTATAGTCACTCTAGTTATTAATCCTTTAAATGGATAACAAAACGGGATAAACGCCATTTAAAAAAAATTTAGATACTGCCAAAATAAGCTTCACATTTGGTCTCTATTCAAAGTTCTGTCATCAATTAAAAAAAACGCGATAACGCGATAAACGCGAGTCCTGATTTTCAGCAAAACGAAACATATCCATTCAACCAATCACGGCGCACTATTCCAACACGCAAACTGTGCTGCTGCGTCCTGTCAGTAAACGCCGGCAAACACTGCAGTCTTTTGAAGGGGTGTTTTCAGCGTTATAAAATGAACAACTTTGATGGCATCGATGAGTCAGTGCTCGTTTCGTCTATGGGAAGGAAGCGCAAGCCTTCCAAAGACGATCACAACGGGGAACATATAAAGAAAAACGAAACTCAGGCGGTGGGAAAATACCGGCGATCTCTTGGGGCTTGTCATATGTATAGATCAAGAGAAACTTTTATCACAAATGATAAGCAAGTGATTAGCAAGTGATAACTTGTTATTTATGGTTATATTTTTGTCCACTCTCATACAGAAAATTAGTTTTTATTTAATGAATTGAACTGAAATTGATTTATAGCATTTTGGGGAAAAACGTGTCATGGATATAACCCATTTCGGGAAAAAATGATTTGTTTGTTTAATAAATGTTTAAAATTAAAATACAGATTTTATTTTTTTTATGTTATTACAAACACATGATTATATATTACATCATGTTTGAAACAGAAATTACAAAGAGTACAAAGACTTGCGTTTTCTGCTGTTCTTATTTACTGTTACAATGTACCCTGGTAATGTAACAGTCTTTTTACTCTACGACTATTTATATAATAGTGACAAGCAGAAATGTGTATGGTCAGTTATTTCAAATAATTATTATATGTACACAATTGTTTCTCTATGTATGATTTTATTAAAGCCATCGATATTAATTTGATGTTGAAAAAATCAACATCAAAACCGAGTAATAATTTAATTTCTAATCAACACTATGAAGAGATTTTTTTGACCTACTGTATGTTAAATGGGAAAACAGCAACTACGCATAAGCATCCTGTGGGTTTCCAGGTAAATCACCATGCTATCTTCAGGAGTTGCGCTATCTTCAGGAGTTGCGCTATCTTCAGGAGTTGCGCTATATTCAGGAGTTGCGCTATCTTCAGGAGTTGCGCTATCTTCAGGAGTTGCGCTATATTCAGGAGTTGTGCTATCTTCAGGACCGTGGACAGCTCGTGGCTACGCTGCCTCCCGCTGAGTTTTTTTAGAAAGGCTGGAAGATAAAATCGATAGAATAACACAACCAGCAGGTGTAGTAACAAATATGACCAATTTACTGACGGCGGTCCCTTTACAGTTTGCTCCATTTGTTATAGACTTCACAACGTAACTCACAACGTGGTTGCAATATTATATATATATATATATATATAAATATATATATATCAGAAAATTGTAACATGGAGGTGATTGCCATTGACTCACAAGAATCAATGTCTGTTCGTGTTTAATTTGAAAATATATTTATTAAGTATAAAATGCGTCTGCATTCTATTAGGAAAATGAAGTCTACATTCTAATTTTAGTTTAGAAGTTTGGTTCACCAGCCTTAATTTCTTAAAGACAACTTCAACTGAGCTCGTCTCTTAAATAGTTTATCTTACTGAATCTGAAATGAATACCGGTTTTATTTTTTTTAATAAATTGTTTTTGATGTGGTTTGAGGCGAATAGTTCAGCAAGTTTAAAACAATCACAAATAAAAACAACGGCAAAACATCATAAATACACTGATCGTTAAGAAGGACAATAAACAATAGAAAATTAAATAGTTTACTGTTTACAATTCGGTTCACTTCTTTTCAACTTTCTTGACAGTGTACCAAAACCAATCACGTCCCGATGTGATTTGTGACTACATGGAGGCTGATGAAATGTATTTGAGTACACAGAAAGTGATAACGTTTCCCACCCAGTCCCTCGCACAATTATGACAACAAATAGTCAATCTTGAACCGATGATAACTCGCTGAAGTCGGCACAGGTAGCACCGTGGTCGTGTGAGGGATTAAGAGGCCCTCTGAGGTTAGCTGGAAAGGGAAGAAGTGCCTTTGGTGGCGGCAGCTCAAGGCAGAGTCCTCGTAGGATCGAAGTCCCTGAGTATGAGTGGGAGACACAGAGGAGCCACTCGTGACATACGGGATCATGTCCACTCCCCCCTGCAAGGTGTCAGTTTTGTGAACATGGCGTTCCGCTTTTCTGAAGGGTCGGCTGAGGATGCTGTCAATGGCGAAAGAGCTGGTAAACTTAACGCTGGAAGGAGGCGTAATGATAGAGACCCTGGGGTTCACGGCAGCCTTGGCTTGGCTTGGCCCCTCTGGCTCCTTGCCTGTTTTTTTGTTAATGCGCTTTCTCCTTCGCCGAAAAACACCGTCCGCAAAGGTGTACTCGCTGTGTGGGTTCAGCATCCAGTAGTTATCCTTGCCCCACGGCCTTGACGGATCCCGGAGCACCTTCAGGAAACAGTCGTTAAGAGACAGATTGTGGCGCACCGAATTTCTCCAACCCGTATAGCTGCCCCGAAAAAACGAGAACTTTTTCATGAGGTAGTCGTTGATTTCTGCCAAAGTAAGACGACCCGAGTTTGAGTCACGAATGGCCATGGCGATTAGAGCGATGTAGGAATACGGAGGTTTGGGTCTTCGGGTGTAGGGCTTGCCTTTGCTTTGAGCGCCCGGTGGAACAGGTGCCGGACTGTGCGCCACGCAGTCTCCATCCGACCCCAGCTCCTCCTCTGCGGATAGTGGAGACGGGATACTGCCCTCGGCGTCGCTGCACAGCTCCATGGGTTTGGAGTCGTAGTGACCCCCACAGAAAACTTCCAATTTCATTTTTAGTCGCGATTTGGTGTTATTAACTGTCCAACGCCTGTTCCCCACGAAAACTTCTGGCGAATCAGGTTCCTTAACGCATAGGTTGATTCAGAGCTAAAATAATCACACGGCGATGTCAAACACAATCCCGCGTGTGAGAATGACAGAATTTGTACCTGCTGCGGTGTACATACCAACCCGACAGGCGCTCAGCTGTCTAATATAGGCACGCTTCTCACCTCCGGGTATGCCTACAGGGGGCGGGGCTTGAACAGCTGTCTTTAAGTATTAAAAGCAATCTTTGCAAAACAAACAAGGATTATGCACACTTTGTTTTGAAATAAAACGGTTATGCATTTATGGAAAGCTATTAGTTTAGGGTATGATGAATAGCTTTGTTGATTTCGGTCATGTTTCGTCAGTATCAGGTGAGTTCACCTGTGTCTTTGCTCACCTTTGTGCTCCACGCGTTCTCAAAAGTATTTCACCTCAGGAAACCAGGTGGCGTACGTTTATCAGTCATGGGTGCTTTTTGCCAGTTGCCTTGTAGCGTGCAAACTTGTAAGTTATAGATAGGGTTGTTTTAAATGATTAGTAGTTGCTGATGAGAATTTTTCTATATTTTTACTTACAGTCTCAAACTTTTGATAATTATGAAGCAGTAAACATGTCAACAGAATTTATAGAGGGTAGAGCATTACTCTCAATTACAGCATAAAAATATATATTTAATATATATTTATGTTTCCATGTAGATGTTTTTCTGTTATTATCATCAGAACCAAATGTTTGTTATGATGGACTAGGTTGTTGCAGGTGTAAACAGTTAAACATTTTGAAACATGCTCAAAACAAGTTTATTTTATGATAGCCTGCTTCTTGTTAGTTTTGGGCTGTATATGATAAATAAGTAGGTGCAACATCTAGAGCTTCATAAGAAAGCTTAAGAAAGCTAAAATTTAGGTTGAAGCAATTACCAACACACTTTTAAGCTGACACACTAAACTAGTACCTCAGCAGGGTGGTACTGATACTAACAAATAACACTAACACACAATACAATATTGCAAAATTTTCTAATCTAAAGGTCTAAACATCAGCAAATACTTTGATGTCCAGACTTAAAAAGACATTTAATTTAGTAAAGTACAAGATTTATTTATATATTTTTGTGAGGCTCACATAAATGAGGTCAAACATATCCTGAGATAATGAAAATGAGGAAAACAAATTTCGAAGGCTAACGTTTTGGAAAAGGTATTTTCTTTAAATAATTGCCAGTTCTTTACTGGCCATTCTTTAATCAACACAAATCACTAAATTCTGATTCATCTAAACATATTATCTGAATCATAAATACATAGTTTACATGTTTTATGCCCAAAGCATGACCCACCAGTAACAGTTTTTTCTTAAACCTATCAGTAGTGGTGTTTCCTGTTTCTGTTATAAAAAAAAGCATTCCTGACCTCTGTGCAGCATTCTTAACCATAGGCAGGAGACAGTACAACTCGCTACCTTAGAATTATAAGGTTCTATCTGACATTTTTGTCAAAATTAAGTTATAGACATATTCTTACTTTAATATAACTTATTGACACAATAAAGGTGTTTTATTTAAAAAAAAAAAAATGCATTTTAAGTGTTTGATTTTGAAAAACAAAAATTTTTTTTTAAAAAAGTTCTATCTGCGAAATTGAACTCAAACTTTGTCTTATAAGGGCCCAATCATAATTTAGAATGTACACAGGAGGACCAATCAGGTCTTACCTCTTTATGTTGTTGCCACTGGTGTAATACTGTGTTATGAGACTTGGTAAATATGAAGATGTCAAAAGCTTAAATATCTTTGTGTTTGATAACTTATTTCACTAGTTCATGCTAGCGTATGCTAATACGAATATTATAATATCTATTTGAGAAGTTGTAGGCAGTCATAGGTTTATGTTTTTGTTGCAGTTGTTGTTTTCATCTTTCAGACAACTGCTTGAGTAGCATGACCCATTTAATCAAACAAAATAAACAATGATTTACAGCATTCAAGCCTTCTGTCTTCTTACTTGCCTGGAGCATGTTACTCAAAAAATTGCTTCTTCACTGGACGCAACACTGTACAATTAAAAGCTTAGATATAACTTTTTGATGAATGAAAACACATTTGTAAGACACACATTTAACATATTCAAGATAGGCTACATGAGTAAATTGTAAATATTTCTTAAATCATTGTTGTCTTTTCTGTTTTGTTAGATAGAACCTTGTAATTCAAAGGCGATTCAGAGTTCATACAGTTACAAGGTTTTATCTGCAATTGACCTGTTCCACAATTCCTGATTTCTAAATGAGGTAGAATTGTAATTTTTCATATTTAGAATACATTTGGGGTGTCTGTAACTGTGATGCTTTAAAGTAATTTGTTCCACTTATCAGTTTTGGTATTTACAATGCAAAAACTTTAAACGTCAATATCTCAAAACTGGTCAAAACGCAGATAGAACCTTATAATTCTAAGGTGGCAAACTGCCAAGTGTAATATGTTACACATTTATAATTAACAGTCACTTAGTTAGCGAATCATCCGGATGCTTGGGACATGACTTATAGCATTGTGCTTCCAAATTTCAGTAGACCAGCCTGTTGAATACATTCCATTTTCCACTTTTCTTCTGTGCAAATGCAGAGGCCACACTGTGGCCTCTCAAAGGTTTTAAATGTCGGGCTTGTGCTCTCTGCAGATGTGGTTCCTAACAGCTGCCTGGGCAGGCCTCCAGTGGCCAGTCCCAGCCATAACTCAAATATTTAGAAATCTTACATGAAGTGGTTTGCAGATTTTCATTAATGTGAGAAGAGGTCAACTCCCTGTACACAAAGATGGACTATTGAGTGAAGATTCATTAATATTACGATCCATTAATATAATATTATATGATCCATTAATATATTATTAATATCAGTCAAAAGGTGGTGTTTGTCAGTCAAAACGTGGTTTCTGTCTCTGTGAAACTGTAAAACAGTGTGACAGACTAAACAGATATAATGCTGGAATACCAGTTATAGTGTAATGTATCAAAATTAAAGTATTAATTAATTGTCTATTGAAAATCCACCACATATTCTTTAGGTCTTTATTTGCTATTCAGATTTCATAAGGCAAAACTCGTCTATTTAGTGACTAAAATTATAAAATGTCAAAGCTTTCAATAAAAGCTGCAAACATTATTTTAAGATTTGCTTATTTAACAAAAGTTGTATTGTAGTCAGAGCCAATTAAATCAGATAAATCTAATTCTTATACAGATTGTTAATTCTGTTGACTCATTTTGTTTAATATTTAAAGAATCTAGCACTTGAATGGAGATTCTTAATTGATTGAACTACTTCCAGATTAAGGCGAGATTGAATCAGCCCACAAAATGTCCAGCATCATAAAGCTTTTGTTATATGCCAGTAATGGAATGAGTACAGTCATTATTTCTAATGCTCATTTAATAATTTCTGACACTACGAGTCAGGACACACGGCAGTAATACCTCAGCCCTCACGCTGATGCAGAGCTATTGTTCATTATAGCCTGACCAAATTGCTGATGTAATGGCAGAGGCAGAAATATGTTTCTTCCTTGAGATAAAAAGGGCAACAGGTATTCCTCCAAGCAACTCTGGCCTGGACCTGCTTTACTCAACATTACGCTAGCCAAATAAATACGGCACATTATGTGGTGTGTAGAGCTGCATTCTGCTGGGCAGGTTCAACTGAAAATGATGATGGACCAGTAGAGTTATAGACATGTGCATCCTCTAATTTTCCCCTTCTGTGTTTATGTGTGGCTTTCCAGAATGAAACTGAATGTTTCCAGTAATCTGGAGTTGCACAAGTTACAGGCCCGAGCATAAACAGTCATAAGTGCGGGTGTTGTCTTTAGTGTGGAGAAATGTATGAAATCAAATGCAATCAAGTCTTTTTTTTCTGTCAGTCAGTCAAATGAGCAAATATCTCCACACTATACTTCTACACTGTTTAGATCAATCAAAGTTGAGAGGTCATTGAAAAAACAACACTTTCTTTGAAAGTGCAAATAGCCTTATTGTTTTCCTTAGGATTTTTTTTCATTCATTTTGTTTTATTAAGGTTTTTAGGGATTTTGGGCCCCTTAATATGTTCAAAAACTCTTGAACTTGGCACACATCAGAGTCATCGGCCATTAGGCCCGGGCAGAAGCTGGCACAAAAACCTGGTATATGGCACAAAAAATTGGTGCATATATCATACATACATGGTGGCTATTGTGACACAGTCATCACGCCACCAACTGGCAGATGGAAGTTTGTCACTTAAAACAGAGTTTAAAAGAGTCATTTACCCAGGTCACTTTATTTGGAAAAAAAGAAGAGATATGGAAAATGCTCAGTTGTGAATGGATTGTTGATATCTCGAACAGTGTTGCCATGACAAGGCAATTAATTCATGGCAATAAAGGAACACAAAGTGTCTCATCTTCTGCATGCATTGAGTGATTTACATCCAACTTAAGAATGTGATTGTTGAAAATGTTTGGTGTTATGGGTTGAGTTACAATTATAGTGCCACCATCTGGCAGCAGGAAGTGCCACCAAGAAAGTGCCACCTCGGTAGCGCACATATCATACATACATGCATGCTAAATTGTAAAGGGACTTGTGTTGCCATGACGGTGGCTATTGTGAGTCACTAACTGGCAGCACAAAGTGTGCCACTTAATCAGAATTACTTAGAACAGACTTTAAAATAATCCTCAATTATTTTCAGAATTAATTATTGAATTAATGAATTATTTTTACTTCTTTCTTTCTTTCAAGAGCTTGTTCCCGTATTCACAAAGCACTACGTCTTTAGGCAGCTTTACTATGATTAAAGAGAAAAAGAAAATAGGTCTATGTAATGTGGCAGATCAATGACTGACTTAACACTCAATGGAAACATGCTGCTAATTCCTCTGCAATTCCAGGCATAGCTTTATGTTATTCTGACACCTCTTCATTTATGCTAGTACAATACATTCTTCATATACGAATTCACCATGTTATCATTATTCACATG